>JAWLRI010001089.1:2164608-2199911 GCA_034781795.1 Crypturellus tataupa
CTGCGTGTGCAGGGGGGTTGGACTAGATGACCTCTAGAGGTCCCTTCCAACCTTAGGCATTCTATGATTCTATGACCGGTGTTTTTCCTGTTCCTGGAAAGATGGATACAAATGTCAGTTGAAATACATTCCTCATAGGATGTAATAGCTGCTATCAAACCACAGGGCTGTGGTCAAACTATTTTGGAATTGAGCTGTTGTTAATGGAGGCAGTTGTACAAACAGTAGAGATGTTTGACTAAACTTTTGTCTGCAAGATACAGATCTGATCTTACTTCATATGCAGAATCACCATAAATCTTAAGTAAACTATTGTGAACACATTAGAAAAAGACCTGTTGGCTAAGGTCTCCAAACTTGTCATACTTGGCATAAGGGAAAGCTTATGCTTGTGCTTATAGCCTAAAGGAGCAGACAGAAAACAGAAGACTGACAGGGAAAAAATGGAGAAGAAAACTACACAAGAGAAGGAGAAGTATCAGCCTTCCTATGAGACAACCATTCTCACAGAGGTAAAATACTTTAAACATATGCTGTAGTACTGCAGTATATTGGAAAATAGATTTCAGAGGTAATGCATTCTGACTGATGCTTGGAGACTGTCTTGTGGAGACTCTTGTACTGAGGTCTGACTGAAATTGAGAGCTGAGTGAAATTATAAAATGTCTCACTGTTGATATTCATAAAAAATAGTAAACTCTCTTGCGTTTCAATACTAACAGCCTAAGTTCAAAAGAAACGTTTTCTCTGTCTTCTGCCACACGCCTGCACACTTGTGTTACAAAGATACCAGTTGTATGAGGTATTTTCTTCATAACTGGCACAAGCTCATGTTGGAGATGGGACAGTGGAACAGATGAACAGACTTCTTATTAAATTAGGAGTGTCTGTTTTTCTGTGAATGTGCCTTTGAGGCTACTATAACATGCTTGATCTCAAATTCATCTGACTTACACTCTAGGAATATCTTGAATATCTTGTGTGGTGAATGTGAATGTTCTTTGATATTGAGATGTGTTTGTTTCTAGTCCCCTCACCCCTATATACACATTACTAAGATATATACATAAACTCGCTGTGAGTTACAGAATTGCTAAGCAAAGGGACTCAAAACAATAGTTCAAAAGTGCTGTTCCGTATCCCTATGGGGATGTTCTGTAGTTTGATTTATTTCTTCTTCTTTATTTACTTATTTATTTATTTATTTTTGAAGTGGCCTGCTAGCCTCTAAAAATTAGGTTTTGGGCTTTCTTTTTTTCCCTTAATTTAAACTTCCTTTTTGTGAGATCCAATCCCTCCCACCTAATTTTCCTTAAGTTGTTAGGAGTGACCAGCTTTCTTCTAATTCAACATGGTGACTGTTAGTGAGGCTTTTGTGTACACATACCTAATTCTACTGAGTTGGCAGGTCCTGAGCTCTTACTGTTAGCTGTGATGCACTTTGACATATTGCACAGGGAAGTGTGGGTTGCTAAAGAGTTAAATATTTGCTAGTGCTATATTTGTGGAGATGATAAAATTCAAAAGCTGCAGCTTGTCTTCTTTTTATCATTGCAAAGAAGGATCCTACAGAGCGTTTTCTTGAGATCTTATGGGGGAGTTCCACGAGGCTAGATTTCTTCTACAGATTACAGTGGCATAAATCCAGAACAGAGATACCAGTTTTAACTGTGTGACTCTGTCTTTATACCACTGTAATGGAGTATAGAGTTTGACCTGTATTTGTAAAGGTTTTAAGTAGCTTTTATCTGTCTATCCTAAATTTCCCCCCCTCCCCCCGCCCTTAATATCCATTTATAGCTCAAAATCTCTGGCTATTAGCCAAAGAGCTTAACAGACTGCCCCAGATTCTGCTCTTTCATTGGTATAAACCTGAAGCAATGCCACTGGAGTGTGTTTGTCACTCTTGTCTGGATTTAATTAGGGATTTATAATTGAGACCATGGGTATTTCTGTGTCGTTGCTGCCTTCAGTCTGAGTTGACTTACTGGCGTTGCTCTGACTTACAGCTGTGCACACTTTGGCCCAGTGTTATTTGGGGACAGGCTTTGTGAAATGAGAGAAATGTGGAATGCACAACTGGAATCAATCTGGCCCCTTGACAGCCTCCTTGGAGTGAATTGTAGAAAATCCATGGCCTGTCTCCTCCTCCCAGCAGGAGTGATGAGCTGAAGTTAGTGGCGTGGCAGGAACATAAATGTGGTATGAAAGGAGAATCAAATCCTTTATTTTCAACCTTATGAAAGTGTCCCTGCTGCCTTTCTTCCAACAGTGCTCTCCCTGGCCAGATATACCTTATCAAATGAACAATGTTCCATCTCCAAGCTACAACAGTTCTCCAAACAGCTTCAACCTTGGAGATGGGTATGTAACAAATAAATGCTTTATCTTTCCTGTTGATACGGTAGCCCTTGTGTGCATCTGTTCTGTGTGGCCATGTATTTTGTACCTTTAAAAGGTCAAAGTATGTCTTAGCTTGACCTCTCAGCACCCTTTATAAAAAGTGATAAGTATTTCTCACAAAAACTTCAGCACCTTCCAGCCAGGAATTCTCTTTAATGCAGAGTAACACTCATGAATAAGGGCCAGTACTGAAAAAGCAAAAGGTGTTGTGAGCATTTTCTTCCAGGAGTAGATTTTTAATTATTTGGAAAAATTCTTGGCATGTTAAAGTCCTGTGTATGTTGAGCATGGGTTCATTAGAAAAAACATTTGGGTCTAATATGGTTTAATAACAACTCACTGCATTTGAAATAGCATCGGTTTTGTGTTACAAGATCCTTGCTTACTCATTTTTTGTGAAGATCCTTATTAGACAATGGATTTAGGTAGGGATTTTGTCACTCATAAAATGTATGAGTTCAGTCATTTTGGCAGCCCAAAACTTCCCTGTGTAGAAGATATAACATTAGCGAGTCACCTGTCTTCTCTGAGTAAGGCCTTAACAACAAAAAGCTCAAGCTGGAGTGGAGAGGAGGGATTTTGGTGTGAATTTTCTTTTGACCCAGTCTTTAGAGGCATTTTTCTTAATCTGAGAGAAAGAAAAATGCCAAGTTGGCATGAAACTTATATCAGTTGAGTCAATTTAAGGAGGGAAAAGAGGGTACCGACTATAAGATGTAAAATATAAAAATAATGTTTTTTCTCTTCCAACTTTATATAATTTTTTTTAGCAACAGTTCTCCAACCCACCAAGTGGAGCTCCTGCCTCCCAGCAATGATGTAAGTATATGAGATCATGTTAATGTGGTGCTTTTCTTTTTTTAGGACACTGGTGAACAGTTCATTTCAAGACCTTCTTATTCTTTTTGCAATGTAGCATCTCCTTCCTTCTGCTTCTATTCAAGATGCCCAGCAGTGGCTACATCGTAATAGGTTTTCTCCATTCTGTAGACTCTTCTCAAGTTTTTCGGGTGAGTTTAAGCTGTCCAAATATTTTGTCTCACTCTGTTCTGTGAGTGGAGCTCATGCTTCATATGTGTAACATCTGCTGCTGGCCACCGTACAAGAGACTGTTGGTCTTACCCAGTATGATTGTTCTCTAGTTTTTAGGTTAGTTAGTATTTGCCAGAATGGATTCTAGCATCAGAGTAAATTGAATTGGAAGGATTCATTGAGTTCACTAGGTCCACACCCCTGCTTGAAGCAAGTAAGTCGAATTAGATCGGGTTTCTCAGGGCTTTGTCCAGTTGAGTTTTGAATATCTCCAAGGCTTAGAGATTCTACAACCTCTCTGAGCAAGCTCTTCAAATACTTAATTACCCTCATAGTGAGGTAGTTTCTCCTTGTATCTAATCAGTATTTACCATGTTCCAACTTCCATCAGCTGTCTCTCATGCTGTCACTGTGAACCTTTAAGAAGAGACTAGCTCCATCTTCACTATACCCTCCTATTAGGTGCTGATAAACACCAGTAAGATGGTAGAGGGGGGAAGGGGCCAAGAACTTCAGACTTTTGTGGAGTCTGTCTCAGACTTCCAGTCTTCTTGAAAGGTGCCGAAATAGCCTGGTGAAGGTGGCAATAGAAGAAAATGGGGCCATTTAGTTAAATAGCTAGCATTTATCTGTGCTGACTGGAGTATCCTCCTGTGAACCATTGCTCTTGTGGCTGCTTCTAACTTCCTGTTCCACAGTGATTGATTTGCAGTATACACCTCTTTGAATTTGCAACATCTCTTGGCAAAGCTCTCTGATTTAGTTTTGTAGGTTTTCTCTCCTCCACAGAGCTCCTGCTGTCCAGTTTGGAAGCTAAAATTTGCTTAACTTCTGAAAAAACAATTTTAAATATGTAGGTGCTGACTTACTGAAGATGTCCAAAGAAGATTTTGTTCAAATCTGTGGGCCTGCTGATGGAATTCGGCTCTTTAATGCAATCAAAGGAAGGTTTGTATTCTGCTTTTTTTTTTTTTTTTGTTAATATTGTGACAACATCTCTTGATACCTTCAATGTTAACCAGTATTATTCAAACACATGTAATATGTAGAGTTGCTCTGTAATACTTCAAAGAAGTCATCGTAGAGGCTGGAGTTCACAGTGAGGTTCAGATCCCATGCAGCTCAGAAATGCTCCCAAACTCACACCTGACTAAACCTCAAGCAGCATAATGTGGATCTCCAGTGGTTCATTTGCTACCAGCTTCTGTCCATTTCATATGAGACTGACCACAAAACCTGGAACCTCAAATGACTCTTAGATTAACTTAGATGGCAATAACATCATAAATTCTCCATCTGAGCAGCATTCGAACCATTAAATGAAAGCATGGCAAACCACTTGGCAAGTGCTAAGTACTATTTTTGTCCTGAAGAGTTTAGGGTGTTGCATTCTACCATCATCTACCCAGAAAGGCTCTTACTAGACTTCCTAAAATGCCTTGTCACCAGATTGGAGACTATCCTCTAGTTAGTTATTTTTGCAAGGTGTGAATGCATCCATCTTTCAGTGTTTGGTTGCTTAATGGACAATTTACTAAAGAACTCACCACTGTTTTCTATTAATCCACAGAAATGTAAGGCCTAAAATGACAATTTATGTCTGTCAAGAACCCGAGCAAAACCGGTCCCATCTTCACCAAAAACGAGAAAATGGAGATGGCAGTCTCTGTGGTAAGTGTTTAATATGGATATTGTTAAGCACTTGTCTGGTGAGAATGCTACTTTGGGCCTTAGCTCCCATGTGGAACAACTTGGCATCCGGCATACTTAAGGAGAGCCGATTTGTTTCATTTCTAACACTTTTAGGCTGGTTTCAAGGCTGCTGAGTCCACCTCGAGTGCTATCAACCTGGGGAGTAGACTTCACTTGTCTGCTTGTCCCCTCTCTCATTTGTTTGGAGAGGGGCAAAATCTTCATTACAGGACAACTTGAAGGCTTGTTGATCAAGTGTATTAAAGGTCTACTGATTAAGCATACGTAGCTATCTGCCAATGTAATATTTCAGGAAGGGACAGTGATTTAATTTCTCCCCCCTCTTCCCAACCAGGCCCGTGCATGAGGGAAGTCACTGATCTCTTAAGAGACAATTCTAATGCTACTTCTTTTTTGAAGTCATTGGGGCTGACCAAATCGGAGATGAACTTAGCTTACAGACTTCATGATCTGTAATTATTTTGTCCCAATTTGGATAGGTTTCCTTTTAGAATTTGCTAAAACATTTTTGTTTTTAGTTAGTTACTTCAGATAGCAATGTCTTTAGAAGCATGAGGTTTAAATATCTGTATGTTCTATAGTATAAGTATAAAAAATGCAAAAGATGCTTTCACATTTTTTCTGAGGGTGACCTATGAAATATCGTGCCCAGCATGTCTGTCAGATTTTGGGGCAGATTTGAGACTGTCACAATTAGACAATAAAGTTTCTACATTTGACATCTGAAATCATTGTTTAATCAGTTGCTCACACAATCAATAGGTCTTGTTAAAAACCCCATGGAGGTAGGTAGTGTAAGGCCAGGGGAGGTGCACATAGACAGCAGCTCTAATGAAAACTTGAGAAGGAGAGAAAAATAAACAAAAAAAAAAAAAACCCTCACTTTTCCTCCTTAGAAAATTAAAAATAACTTTATGTGGTTGACATTGTAATACACAAATTAGTACCTCTGTAAATTAATTTGGGAGATAAAATAGTATCTTTTAGTTTAAAAAAACCCTTTTTATTTGAGAATGGAAGCTATGTACATCTAGTATCTTAAATTTGAGTTAGTTATCTACAGAATATCATAGCAAAGGCACTGTTCTTTTCTTACAAGGTCCATAGCATTAAAATCAACTATGACACCCATGGTTAGTTTGTAGATTATGGCTTGTTGGAAGATATTATGAAAAACTGAAAGTAGTTTTGTCTTAGAGTGAGATTCTAATTCAGAAAATCTTGAAGTTTTTGGAGATCTACAGTTCTTATCTCAAAACCTTATCCAGAAGTGTGGTAGAATGAGAATGAAAACTTTCCATAGTTCTTGCACACTGAGTGTCGTCAGGCACAGCTTTTCTACCTTACAGTTTCTACCAGTTGGACCAGATTTATAAATTAATACTGTTTTCCGTAGTTACCTAGTACATTGTAACTAAGCTCATTTACCTACTCTCCAGATTCGAACCTCAATCTAAATTCATTTGGTTATTTGATATTGAGCATCATGTAGCTGGCTCTAATAACTAGTCTCTCCAACTTGTTGCAGTGTATCATGCAATCTTCTTGGAAGAGCTGACCACCCTGGAATTACTCGAGAAGATTGCAAACTTGTACAGCATTTCTCCACAACAGATAAATAGAATCTATCGGCAGGGACCCACAGGAATCCATGTATTAGTGAGCAATGAGGTAAGGGAATTAAAGCAAAGTCAGGATCTGATATATCAGAGCCGTTACAGCCATTGTCTGATTTCCTAAAGTTAGAATGACCAGTTAAATTGTGGAATGAATCTTCAAGGAAACTTGTAAGTTTATCAATACTAAGAAGTCAAAGAAAATGCTTAGTGTAAATCATTCATGCATACCATTGATTTTGGTGTGATCTTGAGACTTTGTTTTTTAAGAGAAGGTATTGAAAACACCCATTTTTCTTTTCACTTTGGGTGATTGAATAAATTCTGAAGAGAAGATCTTTTCTGAAATTCTGAAGGCGAGATCTTTTAAAGCTGACCAGGAAAATTTCCTGAAAAGGGCAAGTTTGCAAATCTGTAGTATACAGCCACTGGGTCAGAATGAGTGCTGCGTAAGTGCATACAATGATTTCATGGACCTCTGCTAGTTGTTTGTGTCCCATTACATGCTGGCTTCATTAGTCCATTCCATTAACTTGCAGGTTAATAGTGAGTTGCCCTTCTTCCTCTTCTTTTTCCCCTAAATGACTTACTCATGCACCAGAATCACTTAAGAAGCTTCATTTAGAAGAAGCATTGTTAAAACAAATGAAGCAGAGCATAGGTCTCAACCAGAAATTAAATTGAAGGCTGTAATGCGTATTCCTAAACTCTCCTTGCTGTTTTGGCCTGATTAAATCTGAAACCTTTATACTTTATGGACATAAAGCGCTTGGAGGCAACTCTACATAGGGGAATTGCCTCAACCAACTTGGGTATAAGGGGACTGTAAGTATTTATTTAAGTCAGTTATTAACAGTATGTAGCGCTTTATTTATTTATTTATTCTTGTTCTAGTAGTATAGTGGCAAGAGTGGGGCACTGTATGAATGTACTTCATGCATCGTTAGGCACTGGCAAACAGACTGGCCAATGAGGTTGGATTTGTGGGATGGAGGAGGGGTAGATGTTCAGCTGAAAAAAAAAGTAGGGACATTAGTCTGAGCTAAAGAGGATGTTTGGTGTGGTAACTTGCAGCTGGACAATTTTCCACTTGAACAGTGTTCAATAGCTAGAAGAAGACTTTCATTTAAAGATAGATTTTGTGGGCCCATGAATCATGAAGAGCTCTGCTCACCTCCCTTCCAAAGGCTTTACCTTCTCTGTCTGAGAGAGCTGCTTTGGGATGGCATGAAAGATTGACTATGGATGAAATTTAAATAAGTAGTGCAGACTGGAGTGAGTTGAATCTCTTAACACCATCTCCTTACTTAAAGGTCTCACTAGAAAATGTTTTGAAAATCTAGTTGCTTCTCATGAATAACTAAAATAACTTTTGATACTAATCTTATTTGCCACGATCTGACTTGCTTCTCATTGGAGTTTTGTTAAGATGCATGTGCTTGGCTAGATACAAACAGATGGATGAGTCCTGCAAGCACAGCATCTGTACTTTTGTCCTGTCAGAATAAACAAGTGGATACTGCTGAGATGACTTTATAGGAACAGTAGTCCTTTATTTATCAAGGAGTCCATTTCTCAGTGCTGACCATCTCCATATATTAACCGAGATGCTAATATAAACTAAAACAAGCTTTATGCTTGAACTGGGTTTATGTGTCTGTGTATGTATGTATTACCTCCACGAGACTTCAAGAGAAGAACTGTCTCCATCCAGCCTAAACTGGTACAGCTTCCTTGAAGGCAGTTAAGAGCGTGATCTTTAAAGGATCTGGCTGGAGTGATGTAAGAACTTACAGGATCAAGACAGGCAAAGAGCAAAGAGGACGGTAAAATGCTGAAAAGCCAGATCAGTTCGAAGGAAGCAATTAAATACAAGCCCCTCAAGCAAATTATCAACTGCAAGAACACCAATTAATCACTTGTGTAATTAAGTGCTCTTACAGGCAAGGAAAGTGAGTGAGAGAGAACTGTGCAGGACTAGACACTAGATGTTTGATAACTTTTCTTTAAGATTTGCACTGGTATTGAAAGAACTGAACTTGACTAAATTGCTAAAAACTTCTTGTGCTGACTTCTTTTTCTTCTGCCACTTAGATGGTGCAGAACTTCCAAGATGAGTCTTGTTTTGTTATCAGCACATTAAAAGGTATGTATTGCTGCTGCTATCACACACACTAGAATCTAAAGATAATTTCACCTTTCCCTTAAATATTTTTACCAAATTTGTAATAAGCTCAGTGTCTAGATCCTGAAGAGATAAGTAATCTAATGTGGTGACAGTGGTGTTGCACAAATTTGAGAGATTGTTAAGCTTTTCTTTCAGTTACACTGTTATAAAACTTGCCTAATTCTGTTGATGTCACTGATATAAATGAGCAGAACATCTTCTAGTAAAATGCTAAAAGATCACAGTTGATATGATATATTTTTATGCAAATTATTTGAGTTAAATGTGAAACCTCATCTTCATGAATGAGTTGTGGAACAAGAGCGCAAACTATCTAAACCTGGAGTGATACATCTGTGCGGTTCTATAAAAGCAATCAAAAATATTTTGTCTTTCTCTGTTACAGCTGAAAGCAATGATGGCTACCACATCATTTTAAAATGACCATGCTGCATAGAAAGACTAAAATTTAGTGCCTCACTGAGATTGCTACAACCTAGACTGGAAACATGAAGAACCTTCTGGATAAAATGCTCCTATGACCTAAGAATTACTAGCTTAAGGAAAGAAATTGATTTTACAGATATACGCTTTGTTTTGTTTGGAGATTGGAGCTGAGAACATTCTCAAAACTTGTACATGTTTCTTCCTCCCTCCTTTCCTCTCTATACTTAGAAATTGTTGAGGTTTCTGCTTATTGCTTTGAAACACCTGATAAGGAAAGATAAACAAAAACCAATTCTCTAGACCCCCTCTAGAGAATTCATCCCTCACTTGGATGAATTGATTTACTTAGAGTTCTGAGTGCTCTCTTGCTTTCAAGACCCACCCTAGTGTTGACAAATCTAGGCTCCCTGGGGCTTCTCTTTTATTTTCTTTGAAATGGAGGGTTTGGGGCTAAATCCAAGAACAGATCAGGCAGTGTAGAAGTTGGTGCCCAGTCCCCACCCAATGTGTCAACCCTGGAAGCCCGCACTTCAGTGCTGCCTACTTGTAGATGTTCTCAGACGTGATTACATATGGAGAGAATGTATGCCTGCACAACAGGATAATTTTACAGGGTTCAGGGGAGGACGTACAACCTGAAGCAAGTAGTTCAGTCCTGTACTTGAGTTTTAGAATAGCCTCCTTGAATAGAGTATATGAGGGCTTTCTGAGGAAATATTTTGAACATTGAAAATATACAGCTTATGACAAATTCATACTGTGGATTTGTTCTGTTCTACAAAGCATTAACTAATTGCTATTTTTGCAGTAACTGGTGACTAGGTTTTATGGTCTTGATGATTTTCTCTGTTTCAAAAGTAAGTAGAAATATGTTTTGAGTTCAGGTAATGGATAATCTTAGTTGCTCCTCTTACTCTTTCACTCTTGCTCTTTCATTCTTGCTTTTTCACTCTTATCTCCTGTTTTAGCTATCTACAGCTAGTCAACTCCACCTTCCCTTGGTCTTTTGGGATGTCATCCAGGCTTCACTAAGCTGAAACTGTGATGGAACTGTATCACACCTTTCTTGCATAGAGTCATTTCAATTTTGACAGCTAATTATTATTACTGTCTCCCAAAGTGAATGTTCATCTAGCATGAAATTCTCTTACTTAAACATTTTGTTTTACTCTGAAATGAAATGGAAAGCTGAAATATCAAAAAAAAAAAAAAATCTTAGAAAGGAAAACTTTCAAAAAAGAAGTTATTGGAAAATGCTGAACAAAATGTTCTAGCATTTCAGAATGGAAACATTTAATGAAATCCATTTGACCCTTAGAACAGCATCAGTTTGAGCTACTGTTGCAGACCTCAGAAATTGCCATTCAAGTGTCTCATGCTCCATGTCTCCCCTGGGGCTGAGCTCTCTGGCTGGACTACGGATCCCATGATGCACTGTCGTGGGTTACTCAAAGAGGGAATGCGTCAGGAAAGCTGGAGGGGTGCCCGGGCGTCCAGTCTTTTGGGAAGGATAGAGAAATGCAGCGGTTGAATTACAGCTCCCAACTGACACTGGAGGAATCTGACAGTCATGGATTAAAACTTGTCTGACAGAAATGAAATGTTTCAAGTTTTCCCCGCAGAAAGAAACAGCAAAATATTGAGGAAAATCAACCTTTTTTTCATTAAAAGCATCAAGTTTTGCGCAAAACCCCACTCGCCCACACCATTTTTTTTACACCAAAAATAATACTGGAATAGAAAAATTGTGTTAAAATGGGAAAATGTCCAGCCAACTTGACTAATTGAATAATGCTGCATAGTTAGGCATGATCTTGCTCAACTGACTGTCCTGGATGCTCCAGCAGCTGAGGAGGAAGCTTTGGGGGGTTGCAGACCAGCCTGTGTAGGTGAGAAAGTTGTAAGTGGTCCATCCCAAGAGAGGCAAGGCCAGACACATGTTGGGGGGCAACTTGGAGAAAGAAATGTCTTCAAGGAAGATGGGAAACACCGTCTTTCTGAGAGCAAGGTGAGACCATGTCCACCTTGAGCTGTGTGAGGGTTGTATGTCCAGGTATCCCACTTGCATGTGAAACGACAGCAGAAGAGGAGCCAAAGGTCTGTGCACAGACACTGCCATTCTTGATTGCCTTTGTGGCACCTGCTTAGGAACTTACTAAATCTCATGGCAAAAACATGCTGGAAGGTGGAGTTGCCCCTCTTCTGTGTCAGTGCACTCTAGGAAAATAAAGTACATAAATGACAAAGATTATTGTTGCTGACTCAGCCCAAATAGCATTCTAGGGATTCCTTGTTCTGTCTTAAAGGTTTCTGTCACTACTCCAGCTCTGACCCTTCCTCTGCAGTGCTGCATACCCTGCTGGGGAGCACCCCGTCCCCCGGGCACGGAGGCACTTGTTTAGTAATTCCACTGTTAAGGTTGCCTTCCGAAATGCGGAATAAATTCCAGCTTTACTTCAGATAGCTGGCGACCTATATGCTGTTGTGTATCAGGCTAGTTTTGAAAGCCCATTTTGAATTGTCTAAGTAGCTGGTTTTTTGTTTGTATATTTTTATAATGGAAATTCTTATTTTGGCTGCAAATTATCATGCTACTCTGTAATAATGGCCAATATCTGGCACAGGTACTGTTTTTGCCTACAATTTGGATAACCAAATCTGATTGAACGAGATGGATTTAAAAGAATTGGAGCTGCCACATGGAGTATAGTCTATTTACATGTGATAGCGCTGTAATTCAGGGGACACAGCAATACTGTAATGCAGCCATGTGAAGAAAGGCTAGAGGCACCTTTTGCTTTCAGTGTTAGAGATCAAGAACTGTGATGATTTAAAAAATGTACCTTGTTCTTGGCTCTTTCAAAAACACATTTGCCAGTGTGGAAGTAGATCTGAAAGTCCTCATGCTATTTCAGTAGCACTTGATAGATTTTTTTTTTTTAACAAAAATAACTTTCCATTCGGACTTTGTTATATTTAGACTTTTTCAAACTAAATTATTTTACACTAATATGAGGGCAAATTTGACAATATATCTTATTCCTCTTTCCATGCTTTAACAGGCTATAGCAGAGTAAACAATCGTATAGATGATAAATGTTGTCCTGCTACGTGTTTTATCTGTGTTAGCCTCTTTGTAAAGTTGTATAACTTCCACGTGTATGTAAGGCCTACCCTTCAGTGACAGAATGCTTGTAGTCCTTTCTGAACCTCTCTTATCCCAGCAGAATTTGGAAGATTGTGCTTAGCTAACATATACATGCATGAAGATGCAAGGCAGCTACTTTGGTGGTTATAAGAATGTCAAGGAATGTTAGATTCATAATTTGCAGATAAACCTTGCCCTTTACATGCCCAAAACACAAAAGCACACCTTTGGCCCATTGAAGTTGATGAGTTTTTCCATGCAGAAATGAAGCAAAATCTTCATGATTTATTTTAGTGGCTTGTGTGAAGGACGAGAGTGAGACCTGTGTTATTTAACGCTGCCTGTGTAAGTGGCAGGTAGTCAGCTAATTGCTTAAACGCTTCCTGTGGTTACGCACAGGGATTGGCCACAGGGATTGGCGTCTCCAGAGTGAGATTGCCCTGCCTGGGGATGTGACAGCCTCTAAACGAGAGCTTTTGAGTCCAGGCGGAAGCGTAAATTGATCTGGGCTAGGTTCTAAATCCTAGATAGGTAAACATAAGGGAGACTAATATCTTTTTCCTTGTCCCCACCTCCACATCCAAATGGGGCTTTATATTTACATCTCTCAAGTGCCTAGAAGGTACTGTTAGGCTTGATCTTTTTTTGCCCTGTTTCTTTAAAAAAAAGTAACATACAAAATCTCCTGCTTAAAGGATGTAAATGAGACTTTCTTTTAACTCTACATGTGGAATTTGTACAATGAGGTTTATAATCTCTGGGTTTTAGAAGCCTTAACAAATCAGTTTGATATCCCAAGCTGTCCACCTATTAATGATGCTGATGATATAGCCTGTGAGTAGATGTAGACTTTCTTTCTTGGCATCAAATCATTCCTTGACTAAAAACAATATGATCCAGCCGATGCTGGAGCCTGAGTTCTAGACTGATTCACATGAGCTTATCTGGAATTACTTCATAAATTGATGATGTATCTCTGGCTATTGAGTAAACTGATACAAATCTGTTAGTACCTGCCTGTTGGTGACGGTTTGAGAACTCTTAGATGTGCCAGTTAAATGATACTTGAGGGTTCAAGATGGAAGGCACAGATAATCTGATGACAGAAGTTTCTGCCATCTGCCTGAAGTGGAGGGATTGTTTATAGTAAAATTAGAGCTTCTATTCTCTCAGCTGTCCCTACTTGGTTAGTTGGCTAAAATTTAAGTAATAATTCAGTCTGGAACATACTGGAGCTCTCATTATCTTAGAGTGAAATATAGTGGACTGATATTTGAAGATTTGCAGGTGGTGAAAGGAGTCTTGCAGTTGAAAAGACCTGAATGGCACTCTCCTAGTAATGTAACATATACATATTTATGCATATATATCTACATACATACTGTATTGTATCAACACATATATGTGCTGAGTACTTGTGTCTTTTGGCTTTAACTGGTACTCTGCTTTGTTTAATTGCAGTTCAACGTAAAAGGTTGATCAAGCTTAGAAACCCAGCCATTCCTTGTGTAGAAATGTAAAAAGTTCATAATCGCGGCTTTAGGTGATTTGAATTAGGTGATTTTGGTACACTTGGAATGGTGTAAATTTGATGCATTTCTGCAATATAAATCGCAGGCCTTGGTGAAGGCAAGCACATTCTTACAGTAACACTGCAGTTCCATATTGCAGCTTCTGAAAATTTAGTTAGAGCAAAAGAAAAAGGGATTGCCCAATGCTTTTGTAAACTAGTAAGAGCTATTCCCTAAAGGGAACAACCATCTGATGACTTTCCTAGCTTGATGTTGTATTGCTTAAGCATTGGCTATATTTCTAACAATCATCTGGTGGATGACTGGGACAGGTTTTTTGTTTGTTTCTGTTTTTGGTTTTAACTGTTCTCAAAAAGAAATGTGTATTCAGACTGTAGCTTCGTTTTCTCCTCCAATTATGAAATGGTTAAACTTTATGCTTTATGCTAGTAATGCAATATTTTCTTAGGATTATAATGTTTGACAGCACAGGGTACTCAAAGTGGGGAGTGTTTGTTTGGCCTTGATTGTTGTTACCGTGGATGAATACAAGAAGGCAAACTTGGAGGAGTGTTTAACATCCTTGCCTCTGTCTAAAAACGAGTTAAGCTGGTGCCTAATTTTTTGTGCATTTCCGATTTGTGCCTTTTTTTGTTTTTGCAATTCCCTCAAAATTCTTTTGCTCCCTGGGGGGGACTCATTGGTAAGCAGCTGGTGTGTCTGACATTGTAAAGCAGCCCGCTGTTTTCCCAGTTTGCTTGGGGCGAGTGTTTATCTTTCAAAGGGCTGTGGGAGTTACCTCTCTTCACTGACAAGGCAGCAGGTCGAGGTGGGTGATGCCGACCAAGGAGTCCCGTTAGTGACTGGCGGCAAGGGGAGGTGGGTAGAGTGGAGGCTGGGGCATACCAGTTGTGAATAAATACTGCCACACTTTTTGTCTTTATTTTTTTTTTGTACATGAATAAAAAAAAGCATATTTTGCACTGGCTATTGTACTGTTGTGCAGAAGAAATCTGTATCTAGAATCTGTGCTGCAGTCAAAATGCAAATAAACCTGTTTGTAAGAAGCGTGTGTCTCGTCCCTGCTTTGCTTGGCGTGGATGGGCCATGATCTGTCTGGCGTGTCTGGCAGTAACACACAGAGTGGTGGTCTCTATTGAGTGGTCAGAGGGCTAAAGTCATCTGTAGGAGTCTGAGCCGAGGTTTTGATGAGGGCTCAGTACTCAGCCATGAGCCTGCAGCTGGAAGGGGCCGAGCGTCCCCTCGGAGCTGATGGGGCTGAAGTTTGCAAAGTGCTGGTGAGAGAAAGTTGGTCACAGCCGAATGTCCTGCTGTCATTCCCTTCTCCTTCAGACTGACTTCATTTTGCAGTAACACGATGCAGTGACCAGCTCATATTTAATCTGGGTCAAGGCAAGAGGGGAAAATGCGCAGTTCTTACAGAAACAGTAACAATAGGCGTAATCCTCAATGAGAATACAGACTGTGTTAGGTAACAGCTGGTTTTAGTCCTGTTGTGCTTAAATAACAGCCATTTCAGAACCCCAAGGACCCTGGTCCTCCATGACAGAAAGGACAAGCAAGCAGTCTTTCCTGACAGACTTTTCGTGCTCAATCCTGTTCAGCAGCTGTCAGACACAGCGGAGAAGCAGGCAGTGAGGTCCAGACAAAATATTTGCAGAGGTTTGGATGGGATCATTTCAGCAACCAAATCTGATGTTAAGGCAAAGGAAAAGGAATGAACATGCTCGCATGTAAGAGGGCCTGTTAATCTGTGGACAGTTGGAAAGCTTGGAAATGAACAGCTTCTCCCAAGACTTACTTTGCTTCAAGAGCATTTTTAACTCCTTTGCTGAAGTATTTCAGTCACAAAGCTAGAAAATGCTCCGTATACCTCTGTATGCTCATATAACAAATATCATTGTCCAGGCAATGTCCCAAGAGGAAGGTAAATGAGAGTTGCTTTACTGAAAACAGTGAAATTTTCAGATGAGTTTGGGATCTCAAACGAAGGTCAGCAGCAGCTGTAACTGAGACTGGATAAGAGATGAAAAAAAAAACTTAAGTGAGGAAAGCCAAGGCCTGAGACTGGAGCTGCCTAGTCAGAGCTTTGGCCTAATCACACTTAAATGTAGCAAAACCAAGCAAATAATTTTAAAATTAACTTTCTAATTTACCAAACAACAGAGTCTTTCACTTAGAAGGATTAGTTACAATTATGGAGCAGTCAAGAAAATAACATCCCTCAAACTCTGAATGAAATAAAGCATTTAGAAGCTAAACATAGGAGGATGGATTTGACCCTGCAGTTTCTTTCTGAAAGCACTTTCAAAATTTATCTTCTCTTAAAAAGAACAATTTCTGGATGGCACTTTGGAAATTCAAATCTTGATGAGATTTTCAAGCCACCTTTGGGCAAGCTCCATAATGGTGGGAATTTGAGTTTTTGTCCCATCTGATGCCTGTGATGTCACCTAATGGTGACATCCCATGATACCATGATGAGAATAAGGTATGATGAGAAGAAAGGCTTTCTGAGACTTCTAAGAAAGATGTTCCAAGAAAAGACTTCCAAAGAAAGAAAGACTTTCTGGCTGGCTTGTTCAAAATCTTGGGCTTCATTGGGGAGAAATTGAGTCAGGGACAGGCAGATGACCTGACTCAGGAAGAAAACAAGGGTCAGAAAGGCAGAGCTGGAGTAATCCTGTGAAAGGAACCTCAGTGCAAGAGCACTAAAGCTCCGCAAGACAAACGTGTGCTTAGGCACAGCTGTCCTGAGGACAAAGAACGTTGTCCCAGGGTGAATTGCCCACAGTTTCCTGTTTACACTGGATTTACCTCATTTCACAGCGCTGCATATGTGGTCACAACTTTTTGTTTTCCTGAGGTAAGTCGTATTTGCATACTCTCACCTGGAAGAAATGCAGCGTAAGGGAGGACATGTGGGTAAATTTGGTGATTGCGGAAAATAAGGAAAAGAAAGACTTTCTACCCAACCTTTTCAAATTCTTTGACGTCATTCTGACTTTGCCAAAATTTGTTGGGGGGCATTGGAAAAATTCATGTTGGTGCCTCTGAAACAGGCAGCCGGTGCTTGCACAAGTGCGTGCTGTTGAACAGCTACAAACGCAGGCACGTCACTGGGACACGTAAGCTCCTGAGGCAGCTGGCTGGGAAAACACGACCAACCAGCAATGCCAAGGGAGGCGTCTCACTGCTTTGTTGTGTAAACAGACGAAATGAGCCCACGAAATGAGCCCATGCACTTTGCTGGGAAGGAGGTGGAGAGGGTTTTTACACCCCGACCTTCACCACTTCACTTGGACTCTAGGACAAAGGCAGGTGACAGGCAACTCCCCAAGGGCACTGGAGGCTCCCAGTGATGCTGTTCTTACTGGTTTGTGGAGGACACTGTGTCTTTCCATGGATGATTCATGGCACTTCATGGAACCAATCCCTGGCTTAAGTCAACTGGTGGGATTATCTCCTGGAGTCTCATCTTCTGGCACCTTTAAAGCACTAACAGTCACAGATATTTAAAATAGGTTATGTACTGAATAGTCAAAACGCATCATGTCTACTGTTTCTAGCTCGCCATCAGAAAAAAACAGCTTCACTGACATGTAGTTTATGTATCAGCCTGCAGACTAGTTTGGACGCTGCTTCTTTACCCCCATCTTCTTAAAAAAATCTAATAACCACTCGAGCTATTCCAGGACTGTATGTGGAATGGGTTAAGCTAGCTGCTGGTATAAGGATGTTTTCACTCACCTGAACTCAGGACAGAGTAGCTATTCTGCCTTATGGTAGCCAATATTTCCCAAAGTCATCGGGGCGGGGTTGTCTAACAACTGCACCTGTGTCATTCTTGATCACTCACTGACTTTGAAGACCATTTATGATGGAGGGTTCATGTGGGATCCCACCAGCCTTCTGCATCAAGTGCTGGATCCAGCAGAGCCAGTTCCCAGTGAAATAAATTGTCTTCATCCTATCCACAAAGGAAAATTCAAACAAACCTGCCACTAGCTGACGTTAACTAAAAGCAAGAGAGTTGGCTTTCACTTGAAATCCAGTATGAATCACTTTTAGTACTGTGAGGTTGTAGTGGCAAAACACTGTTGACTCACATCGAAACCCATCTGACTTACAGCAAATGGTTTACTAAACAATCTGTGAGAAAAAGGAATGCACTCTCTCATGTTATTTCTGAGCTAGTGTGATGCCCTTTGTACAGAATATAAAACACAGAGAGCTATTTGGCAAGTGCTCCAAAAACTGGATATAAAGTGCGGTGGGATCGGCAGTGGCTCAGCAGCTCATGACCATAAAGAGCAGAAGGGAAGAGGAATCACCATGACTGCGCAAATCAGCCAAGCTTCAATGTGCATCCACACAAGGGCTGGGATCCTTCTGTTTTGCGTGCAAGTGGTGCAATTTTGTCCATTTTATTTTATTCTATTTTATTCTATTTTATTTTATTTTTCACTTTCCAATTCTGTGTAGAACATGTGAATTTTCCATCTAGTTGTGTTGATCACGATGATTATGATTCCATCTAATTGTGTTGATGATTGTGATCAAGATTCAGCAGCTTCACAAGCAAATCGTTCTCAGAAATTATCCTTTTAATTCTACTTTAAAACAATGAAACAGAATGTATTCTCCCTTGAATATGGCCAAATTGTGCTAATCCATCTTCCCACTCCTGCATTCACACGGAGTATCTCTGTCTCTCTCAGGGAGGGAGTTCTTAATAACTCGGGTGCAATGTGAAGCTTTTCAGCTGTAGCTGGTGCAAAGAGAAACGTTCTTTTCTTCCCTTCTCAACTTCATTTCTTTCTCTACTTTTCTTCCTGACCCCTTTTTTCTTTTTATTATTATTTTTTATTTTAATCTTTTCACTGGGAATTGGAAGGGAGAGGAAGAAGTAGGCTATGGTGGGAGGATGGGGGAAGATGGGGCTCACATAGAGGCTCTGAATGCCTGTTGCTCTCTGATGTGACTGTAGGGCTGATGGAAATTTTTCTGACAAGTTTTCTTAGTCAGAGCTTACTCCAGAATTACAAAAATTGAAGGTTAATGTTGGAGGCTTTAAGGTCCATCAGAGTCACATTTTCAAGTTCTTCTCCAAATTAAGAGAGCAGAAATTTAAACTTTCTTTAAATTGAAATCTTTGTGACAGCACATCACTACAGGGCTAGGAATGCCCAAAGCCACCAGACTCCTGATAAAATCCCAACTGATTGTCAGCAATCCTGGCTGAATAAATACTTGGATATGGAGGTACGTTCAGATGTCAAGTAAAATACAATAAAGTGCACATTAAAAATGAAATGAAATCTTGCTTAGCACCCATTAAGCACAGGATGAACCGTAAGAGCTTGAGCATCCTGTGCACAACTCAGTTAATAATTCACCTGAATACGCCTGCTCTGGGCAGCATCACCAGGACCCGCTCTCAGCTCTTTTGCCTTGGCACCATCAGCAAGAGACCCAGGTACAATTATGGCTGTAATTGGAAATTTGGAAGGGGAGGAAATCAGGGTTAGAATTCCGCTTTCTCCAACGCTGGAGGAATGTTTCTGGGACAAGCAAACAAGCAGGCAGGCAAGTGTTCTGGGGAAGTTTTAATTTCCTACACTGGTTTCTAATGGGTTCAACCTCACTACTGCTGTCAGGTCATGCTGGCCCAGGTAGGGAGATGAAACGAGCTGGCATTTCCCTTATTTCCAGGGAAAAGCCTGCTGGGAAGAGGAGGTGTATGACTCCCATAAATCCAGCCTCTCCCAGCTTCCCAGTGCTTCTAGGCCCAAAAGGCAGTGATTGTGTGACCACAGCCATGAGGCTCTACAGCATTTGCTGCTGGACTATTGTGCTCCTTAAAGGTCTGTCCCAGATCTCACCCTGTGAAAAATCCCTGCTGTTTTATCCATCCCCTCCACCACTAATTTTTCTTCCACCTCTCTGTTCTTCACTGATCTCTCATTTCCCTGCTGGCAGTGCCATGTGCGTGCTATGATGTGTTGTTATTATAGCACTGGGTGCTATTTCCTCTTTTGGAAAGAAGCTTTGTGGTGGTGTTCAGAGTAGTCTTGTGAGGGGAATTTCTAGCAGTCCTGACAGCTTTTCTTCAGTAAGTTATGTCCTCTCTTCTTGTCCCTTCAGGGTCTGAGTGACCTGAAATTTTGCCTAACCAGTCATGTGAATGATGACAACTGTTCGCATTTCAGAACCAAATGTGTCTCCTCCAAGTTGTCAAGTGGATAAAAATAGACGCACAAACGAGTAGCTCTCAGACCACCAAAGTGTAAAGCTGAAGCATAGGAGTAGCCAACAATGCTATGGAGAGGAGAGTAGCAGCTCCCCTCTCATGTGAGTCGCGCATGAGTTTCTGGCATTTTAACAGCCTGCTGCAGGCCGTGTAGCACTTGGTACGGTGGGAGTTGCTGGAGAATGACATTAAGCTACTTGCAGGTTGGTGTCTTTGCACTTAATGAGGTCATTGCTGCTGAAGACGGGCAGTATGGGTGCTTTCTTGCTCCCAGTCTTTATATCAAGTCTCACTGTCATGCCAGAACGTATGACCTATGTCAGCCTGTGATAAGGCTATAAAGTCACAGAATTGTAAAAGGATTTAGGCTGGAAGGGATCTCTGAAGGTCTTGTAGCCAAGACCCTGCTCAGAGCAGCTCAAAGGCAGAGCAGGCTGCTCAGCATTACAGGAGTCGCAAGCAGGAGCTTATGGCCTACGTTAGCCAGGAAATCCAACCAGAGAATCATAATGCTCCATTCTTGCCTCAGATAATCCATGAATATACTTACTAAGAAAAGCTTTTGTCTTTCTAGTGTTGGGTGGGAGAAAAGTAAAATAACACAGGCGTGCCAAGCCATAATTATCTTTCAGTTCATCCCTTAAGAATGACTATAAAGAAAATAAACTGGGAGTATATTTGTTTATTTAATTTTTCCCAGCAAATAGAAAGGACATAACTTGGCAAGCACTTTCTACTAAATCTGGCAGCTCTTGTAGAGATACGGTCGCCAGCTAATCTTATAACTTGTCCCAGTGGAGCTGAACACGTGTTAATTGCAAATAAAAAATCTACGTTTTTATTTGCTGATAGGTTGCTTCACAGCGACAGATGGGTTTGGCAATGCAAGGAGACTGTTGGGCCTTAGCATAGGGTGAAATCGCCATGAAAGAGCAACCCCATTCTCTGTGTATGGAAGGAAGGACACCTTCCTGCTCTGTGTGTTGAGAGGCACAAGGCAGCATATGTCACCTTTTGAGCGACATTGGTGCTCTCTGCTGAGAATGACTTAGTATCACAGAATGCCTAAGGTTGGAAGGGACCTCTAGAGGTCATCTGGTCCAACCCCCCTGCACATGCAGAGTCACCCAGAGCACGTGGCACAGGGCTGCATCCAAGCGGGTCTTGAAGATCTCCAGGGAAGGAGACTCCACAACCTCTCTGGGCAGCCTGTTCCAGTGCTCTGTCACCCTCACTGACAAGAAATTTTTCCTTAAGTTCCTGTGGAACTTTTGATGCTTCAGTTTCTGGCCATTGCCTCTAATTCTATCAGTGGCCACCTAAAAAGAGGCCAGCCCCATCCTCCTCACTGCCTCCCTTGAGGTACTTATAGACACTGATCACTTAAATGCATCTTGTGCATGTACTGCAAATTCACAGCTTTGCTTTCTTGCTCTGGTGTAACTGCTCATGTAACCTCCCTGTGAGCATTAACCTAGTTTTTCTTGTTGGGGATAAAAGATGACACAGCTGAGAAGAGAAATGGCAGCAGAGCTGATGTGTGTCTGAGATGTTTAACTATAGGTCACACACTTGAAGTCACTGAGGATGCAAGTTTCTCTCTTGTCCACGTTTTTAAATCTGAATGACAAAGCATGGCAGGTTGTATTTTGGCTTGTGTGTTGTTAACACAAGAAGCGTTACAGCATGTCAGGGGTTCCCTTGCTCTCTGGAAAGCATGGCTTGCTTGCCTTCAAATAGAGGGCAGTTTTAGCAGGTGTTCCAGTAGACCAGAGTTGTGCCAATGGGCTCCACCTGCATGCAAGGATAAACCTGAACAGCTGTGTTTAAGGAAAGAAATACCCCTTAGGTACCTAGAGTCTGAGCTCCTGTAGGCAGGGAGCTATATTTTCACTCTATGCTAGTCCAGAGTTAGCACACTTACCTTCTGGTCCACGGCTATACAAAAAACACAAGGTTGTTTCTATTGTTTTTTTTTTAATTATTTCAGGCCTGAGAGGAAAGCATTTTTTCAAAACTTGTACATAATTTAGCATTGTATATCTCTCTATATATAGCTTTCTTTTTTTTTTTTTTTTTGTCTTGCTTCACTGCTTCAGTAGTAAGTACTTTTGTAGAATACCATTTCAGCTTAAACTTCCTTCAAAAAGTTAATGTGTCTGCTAGTTTCTCCTTTTTCTACTTTAGGGATGGTCTTTATGTTTTTGCTTTCTCTCTTCTTTCTCCCCCTCACTTTGTAATCTATACTTAGGGTGAAAGTGTCATTTCAAATTGTGTGACTAAACCAATGGTAAATTTAGATTTTATTCTCCAGAAATACTCCTGCCTCGTTTCCAAAATGGGATATTCTGACACAACAATCCCACAGATTTGTTTTTTCTTGGCAAAGCATAACTTAATTCATTGTTCACCTCGGTAAATAAAGGGCAGCAGAGCAGAGTAGAACACTGATCGCCTAGGGTACATTTTTGCTTATTAAGTTATTTAGCTTGTACATCTTGTTCTCACTGCTTTGAGTATGCAAACCGGGTCTTTTTAAAATGCACCTGACCTACTGGCCTGGCTGAAGCACCTCTGGGCATGAGGCTGTGGCCGTAGCAAGCTCTGGCCTACAGAGGATGTGTTTTTGGGCAGGTTGAGTGTGACGTCCCTTGTGCCTTCAGGAAAGGAAGCGTACAAAAACGAGCATCATTCTGCTGCTTGGATTTTGGACTATTTGGATAGTCTGTTTCTTGTTCCTTGTTTCTCCTCGTATGCTTCATAGCTAAATAGTTCATCAGCTGCTTTGGTGAGGGGCCACTGTGTGACCTCTCCCCACCTCCTAGACTCTTTCTGGACCTGGGAAAGCTGAGAAATACTCTACGCCTCGATCACAGTGGGGCAAATGAAATCCCAAAGAGCCATTTGGGATTTCTATGACAATAGTCTTAAGTCTTGACTCCCCCTGCTTCAAGTGCACAATGTAAGCTGATACCTATAGTTATGACTTAAGTAAATGGGGCTATTTCTGCTGTTGGTGTTAGATCAAGTCTTTCAGGATCAGATGAGTATGCAGGGATGCCCTTGCATATCCTGTGCTTCACCATGGCTGGGCTGGTGTTGGGTAGGGGCCTCCCAAAAGCCTGTGGAAGGATGTGCTATGCTGGGAAAACCTGAAGATCTCTTGAAGTATGTGGAAAGCCTGGCTGCTGCTGCATCGCAAGGACCAGCTCAGAGGGGAGATATCAGGACTGTGTCCATAGATAACTGCCTGCATAGGTTACCTCGCCAGTGCAGTTCCTCTGTCCAGACTTTCTAATGTGTGTGCGCAGAGCTAGACACAAAGTGGGTCTCCACTTGGGACTGGATTTGCTTTTGATATTGGATTTGCTTGCATCTCAAAAGATGTTTCTGTGAAGACAATGTGGAGACTTGTCCTTAGCACACTTGTCCCTCTGGTAGCAAGGGAGCAGGCAAAGAAGCAAACCCTGTGAAATGTGATTGATTTTTTTTAATTTTAATTTTAAATTTAAATTAATTTTAATTTTAATTTTAAATTCATTTTTTAATTTTTAATTTTAATTTTAAATCAAGGTAGATAGCAAATAGATTAACAAATGCTTTATCTTCTCAAAAGTACGAAGGCTGCAGCAGCCACCCATCTGCACTTTGATGCAAGACTGCAGTTTTCTCCTGTGGTATAATGATAACAGAACCACAGGCCAGGACCCTCCGTAATCCGATGATCTCCTACTGTGTGAGGATTTGCGTAACAGGATTTCACGTAATGCAAGCACATAAATCCAAATCTGTGGGTCTGATATCCCACACTCAGCTGCTGCCCGTCGCAGAAAATCCTCTGCGCATTTGCTCCGGTTTCTGTCCTGCAGATGATGCTCTTTCTGCCTGCTGGTGATGAACCACAGGAGATGAATCAGAGTAATTTCTGCAGATTATGTGTCTCCTGAAGTCAGTTACCAACGGATTTTGGTTTAAAACCCACAACATTCTCCACCACCCTCTGTAGGACTAATGATAACTCAGCTAAGGTTAGATTTAAGTCCAACCTTCGTGAACTAGTCTGTATGGTGGATTTTTTGTTTGGTTTTGTTTGGGATGCTTTAGTACACATGATGAACCTATTAAGGGCCTGCAGAATGGCAATGGATTAGACAAGAACAAGAACACTATGGGGAAGTTTAGTCAGGAAACAACATTTTTGAGGGGTCCTGTGCAGCAGGGCTGGGTGTATATCCTAGATGCATTAGGAGAGGCTGGAATGAGAGATGGTGTTGTGTATGGTGGGGAAGATAGCATGTTGACAAGGTTGGGTTTCCACAGTGTGTTAGAGGTACCCCTGCTGAGGGAAGATATTCTGGATCTTGCAAAAGATTCTGGAGGGGATGGAGAAGACTTGTTCCCGTAGCCACCATGGAAACTCTCTGTTGGAAATTCTGAAGTCTAGTGTCAAAAGTAGCTTTGTTGTGGCAGAAACTGGGTAAAAGTGAAGTGGGCCGAGTTCCCTTACCCTATGGAAGAAAAGTGCAAGGTGCCATCCCTCAGTGTTTGAGGTTCCCAGACTGTAAACACAGTCATCACCTCAATGGCAGTCAGTGAAATAATACTGTTATTGAACTGGTCAGGGAGTGCATCCCGCTGCAGAGAACCAGGTATCTGAAAGGACACTTTCCTTGGTATCATGTAGCATTTGTAGATGTAGATGACCCAATGTTATCTCTCTTTAAAGGTCTTCCTGAGATCTCAGATGTTCTTGAGCAAGTACAAAAAGTCTCATATGTTAATATTTCCCCACATAACCGTAACTGAGCTATTGGATTGAATTTGCTTAAAAGCTGCAAAGTTAAACGAGGTGTAAGCTTTTCTGTAGCAGTAAACTTGGATGTTTCTTTGACCTTCTTCAAGGGTCATTAGAAGAATACTTAGAGATGCTACCAAAGAGAAACTTTTCCTGCTGTAGCAAATAGTGAGTGGAATTATTCAGGAGTACTCAGGCTCATAGCAATTGTGACTCTAAATCTATTGATCTTTTTTTGTATGCACTCTTTTTCCACCTAATTTGGCACAGCTCTATTGCCACTTGGTTGCTGATGGTACAATGCACAGGTTGATAAGCACTTGCCAGTATTCAGAAACTTTCCATTCCCACACTTTATGAGCACTGGCAGTTTTTCAAACCTGTCATCTGAAGCTGTTTGAATCATGGAAGAACAATGACGAGGGAGGGAGAACGTGTTACTATTGATCTCTATCTGAGAGCCTCCTTTGGTGCAATTACCGTCTGAGGAGATAAAGTGGGGCAGGGAGAGAGCTTTTGGATGACAGTCATGCATTCAGGCTAGTGCCCCGTAAGAAAAGCCCTACAAACGCTGGATGAGCACCAAGCAGTTACAGTGCATCGCGCCATACAGAATGGGCCCTTCACATGGGAAAAGAGCAAATGGGAGCCCCGGACAAAGGACCAGGAGCCGTGGCTGTGCGAGTTCCCACTGTCGGCAGTGATTTAGGGCTCTGAGGTGGGACTCCCTGCCCTTTGCAGGCAGCAGCAATATTTCATCTTGCAGCACAGCTAAGGCAGGAGTCACAGGCAACCAGAGCACCTGCTGGTGGCATTGCCACCCGTTCCTCTCAGGTTCGTTGAGATCCTTGTGAGTTTGTGGACTACCACAAGGTAAAACACTGATGTAGTCGTTACAACAGACCTCCTCTCCACTGCTTAGCAAATCAAGGAAAGCCCTTGTAGCCATCTGGTCTTGTGCATGTGGAAGCATCACGTTGTCTTGTTTAGGGTATCATCTGGCCAGATGGTCCCGAGTTATTGATTTGTATGTTAATGACCAAGCTTTTGCACTGTGCAGCTTTTGCTGCTGATGCAACACTGCACTACACACTTTCAGCTAATAACAGAGAATGTTATCTTGGATAACACATTTGCAAACGTGTGGCACTTGTAAGGTGGGCAGGTGGGAACTGCAGCCAGTCTGCATGAGCTGGTCTGGGTGCCTGAGCAGTGCACAGAAGAGACCTGTCCCTGCTGCGATTCAGTGAGGACCCAAATCTGCCTCTGTAGATTACTAAATTCAGCATATAAATTGAGTTGTTCAGTCACCACTGGGGGTGGGAATATCTATTTTGTTTCCTACTTTTTAAGTTGCTTTGGACCATGTTCTTCCAGTCTTGGAACAGAGAAACGGGACTTGAAAGTCTTTAAGACCATTTTGATGGAGATATTAAAGTTAAATTTGAAGTTTTAACATAACCTGAATGAGATCCCTTATTTTTCACTTCATAAGGGAGAGGAGCTTACTGAATACAGACAGCAGCAGTAATGTCCCTATCTGCAATGAGAGAACCCTGTGCTGTGTGATCTTGCTAAAAGTGGCACCCTGATAACTTAAAAAAGCAAAGTCAGTGCATGTACTGTTGTGAGACAAAATACACACGAGAGCAGGATGTCTCAGCCCATTTTCCCCTGTGGAAGCCCCTGGGGTAGCACTGCACTCTGCAGTGACACAGCTGAGCACAGTGCTGCTGCGGGGCTGGTGTCGGATGCCTTCCTGCTCACCGCTCCTTCTGTTCGTGATGCTGATGAACACGTCGGGCTAGAAAAGCTCCTTCCCCAAACCCCGTCAGAGGTGTCTAGGCTCATTCCCAGGCACAGCGGGGACACGTGGCTTGGCTGCAGGGGGCCAGGCTGCCGCCGTGCCCGCTCCCTAGCTTGGCAGGTGCTCCTGGCCGTGGGGACAGGCTGTGCTGGGGGTGGCTGTGTCACAAGGACTGCTGGACCAAGCTGCCTGATGTCCCGAGCGGCGGAGTCACCGCGTGCAGGTGACCCTCTCTGCTGCCTGTTGCAGTCATTGGTGGTCCAAGGAGCAGGACTTGGTTATTTGCTACTCGCTTCTCAACTCTAGGTGCTTTTGATGCCATTGAATTAGAGCAGGGGATTTGGGAGCTGTGCTGTGGATCTGATTCTGGTTCTCAGCTAAGGATGAAGCAGTTAATTAGTAAGGGTGGTGTTAATAAAACACAGACCCATAGAGAAGCAGAACAGAGGTCTGTTGAGGAAGCAGACACCAGCACAGACCCAGACGTGCTTGAGGGCTTCCTGCTCCAGGTAAGGAGCACCACAGAGAGGCAGATGGGACAGCCTCGGCTCCCTCGGTCTTGCACTTGCTTTAAGCAACCATGTAAGTGGAGTTACTTGCTTCAACTATTATCTGATCCCCCATGTGGAGCTCTGTTTTTTTTTTTCTGTTTTCCCCTGTGTACAACTCCTTAAAAGATGAACAAATCTATTCTCCCTTTTTCTTTTGTTTTCCCTTGAGAGAAAACTGAAAAACAGCCAAAACCCTCAGTGTCTCTAGGTGACTTTGTGAGAGTCCTCGAAACGTCATACCATGTAAAGCTTTAGGATTGCTCAAACCAGGAAATCTCACACAAAGGGCTCTCACTTTTTATCTGCAGCAACAGACAGTGTGTCACTCTTTCTTAAGACTAAAGCTGCAAAACAGCTTGATGTGGGTTTTTCTTTTGACCAAAAACAATGCATTAAAGAATCCAAGATGTGTCATTTCAGTAAAGTTCATAGAGTGCGTAGAACAGACCAAAGATCTTTTACCTGCAATGACACGTATGTCAGTCCCACTACTTTTGCTTAATTTTCTAATGTGTAGCTTCTTGCATCAGGTTTGAATCAGAATAGCTCCTTAAAGATAAGGTATGACTGTGTGAAGAGGACACTCAGTGCATGTATTTGTTAACCATGGCAGGTAACCCCCACCAGGGTAAAACCATTTCACGTGGTACAAACTGGTAGTTGTGATGGCTTGGCAGTAAGTGCATAGACCAAATCCTTGCGCTGCAGTATTTTTTGGGAGGCACTGACTGGAAAAAACCCAAACCCAGAGTGTCTGTCATTCTGCACGGCAGCACAGATGGTCAGTTTTATTAAATCCTTATTGTTGCATTCCCACTTGCTCTCTGTTTTGTGCAGCAAAATGGCAAGTCCCCATCCTGCTGCTTCCTTCAGAGGAGAGCTGGTCACTGTGTGGGAGGACAGACTCATCTCGTTACTTTGAACTCGGTGTGCTGCAAATCTTTCTTAGCGATTTTCAGTCTGCAGGGTGCTCATCACTCCTGATGAATAGGATGGCAAGATGAACGTGCCTTACCCTGCTCACAAGGCTTTTTTAGCCCTGGTGCTGATTGCAGAAGCAGAAAGTTCATCCTTGTAATGGACTAAATAAGGGCAATGACAATTTTCTGAAAAAAAAAGCTTTTCTTGTTTGTTTTTTGTTTCTTTTTCTCCAGAGGTGATGGGGAAAAAGAAAATACTAATTACTCCAGCTTTGGAAAATTGTTCTCAGAGCTGAAAGGTTTACCTTGATCTCCTTGCTAGCATGAGTATTGATTGCTGAATGCAATGAATATTTTTCTGAAGGAGTAAAAAATAAAAATTGATTAGGAATGAATTTTCACTAGAAGCAGTGCTTTAGCATCAAGTAAAGGAAAAGGAAATGTGGGTCGATCTGTCTTATGATGGTAAACTCAAAGTCAAAATCAAGGTAAGTAATTCAGTGACTTCTGACTATGAACGGAATCCAGGTAGATGCTGTTAAGTGTGATACTCTTCTGTGTCACATAGCTGAGGGTGTTTATATGTGGTGTGATTATTGTTATGCTATGCACCTCAGTGTACACACAGTAGGTGATCGGTTGAATTTCACTGACCGTTATAGTTGAAAAAAGTAGACAAGTTTTAAGGTGCACGCACACACACGTCTGCAGGGTTACTATCTTTTCCCTACAGATATTGCCATGCCAGTGTCTGCACCACAAACACTGCCCCCTAATAAGAAATACCATTATTTTAATTATCTTCAAGGGAAATGCATGGTTTTAGGTTACTCGATTTGCATTTCATAAAAAGGCAAACAATATCATCTTTGGCTTGTGTTCAGCAATAATCTTGATAAGCTTTCTCAGGAGCCTGAACCCAACAAGTTTAAAAGTCATTTCATTGACGCAGTTCAGCAGTATACCAAAATATATCAAGATGTCATTTGTGACATACTTGTTTCTTTTACTTTATTTATGTCTTTGGATTGAGTCAATTATAATGGATTCTTCATCATGTTAAAAAAATGTTTTATTTGTGCATTTTAAGTTTCTTTCTGCATTCTTCTTTTTTACTGTAAGGTCTGGAAATAATTAAGCTTACTAGATTCAAAAAGGGATACATATGGAAAGGAGAATTCTGGAGATAGAGCTTCAATTTTTTTTTTTTTTTTTTTTTTTTCTTATTTTAAAGAGGGTAATAGGTAAATACATAACACCTGGAGATGATGAACTAAAAGGGGGATCGAATTGTTTGGGCCCTGTTTATTCTTGGCCAATGGTTATTTGCAAACCTCTGAGCTCTGGGGAACCCCTGGTAGGGCTACTGCCGTGAATGGTTTCTGGAAGCAGTATCTCTGTTCAGAGAAACACATATAGGTCCTCCCAGACTGGCTGATGGGATTTATTATTATTATTATTATTATTATTATTATTATTATTATTATTAGTCCATGTCAACTTGTTCCTCCTTCCTGATTTTTGCTCTGCTCCCTGGGAAGAATGTGGTTCCTTACAGCTGCAGGTGCCTTGCTTAAGTGCATGAAAAAGTATGCTCAGGCCTGAGTTAAAATGGCAGGTGGAAAAAGCCCCAGCATGAAAGGCTGGCTGTGACTTGAATGTTAATTCTGTAGGTCTTTGCTCATTAGAATAGTTAGACCTATGATCTACATATTGAACGCCAGCGCTGGGACATTAGAAATCTAGGTACAGCCCTTGCAGTTTGAATTCATCACTAATGAATATACTCAGTAAGTAATACTCCTCATTAGTGATACCGGAGAGTTTAAATGCGACTACAGATGCCTTGAAATGCCATGAAGTAGGAATACTGGTAATGTCAGTGCAGAACGGAATTGCATATGACCTGGTCTATTGATCAGGTTGGGGAAAGAACAAAACTATACATATATGCATGATTAACAGTTTCTGAATGGCTTTGAAAGCATGAGATTTTTTAGAAGGTATTTATACAGCTGTGTCTTTTCTATCCTGTATTTAAACTTCTCTCTGCAACCATTGGGATGAGGTGTTTTTTGATTGGTTGGTTGTTTTTTAACATGGGAATCCCCAGTATTCTCTAGCTTCCTAAAGTTGGAGGAAAAACTCTAATTATTACATTGCTCTAAAAGTTAGGGAACATCTCCAAGGAAGGAATATCAGTCTTTTAATCCACCGGGCTCCTAAGAAACGGTGCAGATTTCTACCTGATATCTTAACAACCTCTAAGATAGCTCAGGAGAAGAGGTTTCCCTTTTCACTCCTGGCTGTATACTGGTGATACTGGTGGTTTGAGAGCTGTTGGAGCGTATCCTCAATGACAAGACAGTATTTTGGTGGGTGAAACAATCTCTACAACTGTGTGTTTAGGGTTTTCTTGTTTGTTTGTGTTTTTATTCTGAGATGCTTGAAATGTAGCTGAGATGCAAACGCAAGCAGGCAACCCATGGCAGTGCAGCGATGCAATGAGGACTTTGCTCACACATCTTTTTTTGGCCATTGCAGTCCATCTTCCACCCGCAAGGACTCAGGGACCAACCTCTGCAGCTGACTGCGGTCTGACGTTCTTGATGACCAAGTGGTTGGTTGTGATTCTGCAGAAATGTCACATTTCTGACATGAAGTACGTTCTTTGCATGTCAAGTGGCATGGGACACTTTTGCAGCTCTGGAAGCCCTCAGGCTTGGCATATTGCACGCTGAAGGGCTGCCAAGGGCAGGCATTAACATCCCTTATAGGCAACTGCCAGAGTTTGGTGCCAGATTAATCAGAACTCCCCATTGTCTCTCTCAAACAAATGTTCTGATTAAATCTATTGTTGTTGGGCTTGATGGGACAAAGTGTTACTGAGTTACATCATAGCTATAATGTGGAAACTGGAACACAGCACAATTTATGATGGAACGTTCCCTGGTATTGTTTAGAAATATCACCACAGAAGAAGCTTGTGGGAATGATCATCTGAAATCTGCTGGTATAACCATGGCTTCAGACCAGCTCCGGGATGCCTAACTAGTCTCCGCTCATAGCTTAAATAAACCCGTTAACCTTTATGCCTCTGCTTCAACCCTTTTTAGCAGTGGTGTTAATATGTGCTTGTCTGCCTTCCTGCAGGCATCTGTTCATGGTTAGAGCAGACTCTGCTCCACAGGCCAGGGCTGGTCTTGCAGGCTTTTGCCATGCACAGTGGTCCAGCTATTTTAATTTTCTTCTCTCAGTTGGCCCTCACACTCTTGCTGCTGCTGCAGCATTTTGGGGCTGAAATCAGAGTGACTCTTGGTGAATGGTGGCTGTCTGCTCTCCTTGACAAAGGATTGTGTCCTGTGGCTACTGTGTCCCTAGGCCATTGCCTAGCCCATTGTGTGGGCTGGGGCCTGCAAGGCCCAAGTTGAGGGGAAGGATGGGGCTTCTCCCTTGCTCTGCAATGGCCAGAACTTTCTGTTAGTTTTGTCTGTAGCCTCCTAACCACAAGAAGAGCATGGGTTGTGCAGGGGCAGCAGTGATGAGGCCTTGAAGAAGCTAGCACAGGACAAGAAAAGGTGAGAATAAGCCTGTCTCATCTAGTGAATTTATGTGACTTTTTTTAAAAAGCACATATCCATGAGAGACACTTCCTACAGAGGATTATATCCAGATTTTGAGATTCATCTCTAACCAAATTCAATTCTTACTAGTTTCTGGGGGTCCATAAGCATAACAGTGCTTACAGATATGACAAAATTCACCAAATAATTTGAGTGACTTTATAACCATCAACATAAAATTGTACTGTGAAATTTGGAGGGAAGGTCAGCAGACTTTTTCTCTTTGGTGTTTACAGATCATGTAGCAAGACAACAAAATGTCCTGTATGTACTGAGCATCTTCTGACATTTGGTAATTTTACACAAAGAATCAAGGTGTTTCATCTACTCCAGTTGCAAGTAGAGAGAATTTCATTTTCTAAATCCATCCTTCAGCTTTATGGCAATTTGAGTTATAATTTCTTATTGTCATAAACAGCTAATTAAAATTATGACTTAGACTTGGATAACTTAAATTAATTTCACATGAGATTCCATAAAGCCAACTGAAAAATCTGCTTGAGATGTGCTGACCCATTGCCCGATGGTTTGCACTATGGGACTGCTGATAATATCCAGTTCTATAGACTGCAAGCTCAGTTTCCAGCTCTGTAAATTGTTACTGCTTTAGGAGACAGAGCTAAATACACAGGAGAATTAAGCAAGTAATCAGAAAAGTCTATAGGTTTCTTATGTAATTGGGACAGAACTTAGCAGCTTGTTTTCATTATGATAATGACTCATAAAATCTCCTCTAGCTTGTCTAATTGTTTGAGATACTCTAGCATCAAACTTTAAGGAAAGTATATCACATGATGTCAAAAATGCTCAGCCTCTGAATGACCTTCCTGACCTGGCTAAACCACTTAAATGACCTTCTCGAGTTGTTTGGAATGGAGAAAAGGGGTATGCTGGTACTTTAGTCCTCAAAGGTGCCACTTTGCTGTATATGCTCATACTGTATATAATTCATTTGGATACTGAATTCATTTAAAAGTGGTTGAGGTGGCACTCCATCTGTAGTTTTGTTTTGAAAAGGGTGTATGTGCAAGTGCCAAGACCTATTATTAAAGACCTCTGATAATTTTCCTTCTTTGTGAGGTCTTGTATGGGTGTTGAGAATTGCAATTCAATGTGATTTATTTGGGGATAGATGGCTCTAATTCAGACGTGCATGTCACTTACACAAATATAAATACTTTCTTAATGGAAAATTTCTCAAATTTTGTAAGACTTTTCAACTCTAAATGACCAATGCAAGCTCCCAGGATTCTGGAGTGGGAGGAGAAGGAAATTTTCTTTATAATCTTCCACTCTGTAGAGGGGTCATATGAGGCAAAGCACCTGGGTGTGACTTTAGCAATGCATATAAGCCGTCTAAGAATATGGTTATAACTTGCACATCTGATGATCATTCAATTGTCTGACTGAAAATAAATCTTTGACCTTCAGTTTGCTTACACTTATAGGAAAAGGAGGGAAATGGAGTGGGTTTAGTGGCTTTATCCATGGTATATTGCAGTAGAAAACCTTCCTTTTGTCTCCTCCTGTCTTATCTGTTTTGCTCTGCTCTTCTTATTTGTTTATATTGGATTCAGTGGGGAAAACTCTCAGCTAATAAAATATTAGTTGTGGCATCAGCAGGCGGCTTTCTTGTTGTCATCTTCCGGATTGTGTTGTCATAACTCTGTTGACATGTTGGCCATAAACATGCTGCTATCACTTAAGAGTCAAAGACCGTGCTATGTTAAATTTGCCTAGCAGTACGTGCCTAATAAAATAAAAAATCTCTCGTGTTCAGAGGAGAAGCTAAAATGAAGAAACTGTTAACACATGGCATTAGCCATCAATTGCAAAATAACAGCAAAGATAAATTTGGTTCATTTGTGATATTGAAACAAGTGAGAAAGGTTCAGCCGGCCGCCTCAAGATGAGCATCGGGACTAGAACTGCACACAGAAGTTCCAAAAAAATTCCACAAAGTATAAAATGATATAATTGCTTCAAAAGGGAGATGACTGCATAGACTAGTTGCCTCACCAACTAATGAATCACCCACTATGTTTGCTGGAACTTCAGCTGGTGAAACTGTACCAGTGATTTCTGTGAGCTATGATAATTTATATCATCTGACAGCTGTCCTCGTTGGGTGCTGAGAGAAAGTCTTTGTTTAGATCTGAGAATGTGGTAAGCCATTAAGGTCTGCTAATCTGGTATGTAATCTGAGCTTCAAATTCACTTTGCCAGACACGGTGAATGATGGAAATCTTCTGCCACGCAATGTTAAGCACATTAGTGTAATAAATTGTCTCTAGGCTCACTGTAGGGTTTGCAATAAGAGTTGCCTCACCTGTTCTGACCTCATAGGTTAATTGCAGATGTAGATATACGCAGGGAAAAGGCACAGTGTCATGGGATGTCCGCTAGGCCAATGCAGGTGAACTGCAATGAAGGAAATGGAAAAAAAAATGCATAGCGATATGAAGAATCACTTCAAGGCAATGTGAATCAGACAGGCACTGTCAAAGATCAGGACATTTGTTTTTCCTTGAGAGAGAATTTCAGGTATTTTGGTTTTAGTCTTTCATAACTTTAGTTAAATTGAATGGGCCTCAGGAGGCACTCAGGACAAAAGTGTTGAGAGAGCTCCTCCGTATTCAGTAATCCAGTTCCATGCCTCTGCCTAGAAGAATGCCCTCTCTATTCCCTGGAGATGCTTAAAACTAAAATACTTAAAATAGGTGGTGGATTTTGAATAGCATAGGGCAACAAGTGGTTTGACTGTGTCCCCCAGACTGAATTTCTGTTGCCATTGCATCCTCATGCCCTGTGGAGGTGAGATCTTGGTGTGCCCCTGCATGCCAGCTTTCTGTGGGACTTGGAGGCATTGACTGGTAGAGAGCTGTGGTAGAGCTCAGAGAGGAAGTATTAAACCTACTAAATCAAATAGTGAAGTCTAATAGATTTATCATTAGCCATCCAAAAGTTAGGTGTCTAGTCTAAACTAGTGATAAAATCTCTCTCTATAGTCAGTTAGGACTATGCAATGCATCCAATCCCTTTCAGAGCTCTACATTAGTTTGGGATGAATTCTCTTCCCCCAGGTTACATGAGTTTAGATGAACAGTTTACAATGATAACAAGCTTTTAAGTGCTGGAGATTGTGTTAGTTCAACGAAATCCTCGTGAAGATTCTCTCTTTCTTTTCTGGAAGCTGCAGAAGTGCCCTGCATTCATCTTTTCATAGAATCACAGAATCACAGAATGCCTAAGGTTGGAAGGGACCTCTAGAGGTCATCTAGTCCAACCCCCCTGCA
>JAWLRI010001089.1:2200011-2330465 GCA_034781795.1 Crypturellus tataupa
ACTTATACACACTAATTAGATCCCCTCTCAGCCTTCTCTTCTCCAGGCTGAACAGACCCAGCTCCCTCAGTCTCTCAGTCTCTTTTCAGTAGGTCCCACTACTATAAAGACTGTGAGCATATCTGTGTGGTAACTGCTGCTTATGCTTATTGCACAGATGTGTCTGCATGATGTTAGTTAAGTGGAAGCTTTCCTCGGGCCTCATTTCTGACTGTTTTCTTTTTGTTTAGTTTGAGGTTATCTGTTTCTTAGTATGTTTACAAATCTTGCCTTCCTCTGATCTGAGATTTTGTCATTCCAGAAATTTTTGTTGTCATTTTTTTCTTACACAAAATATCTGCAGTTTATATATATATATATATGTGTAGTGTATATATATTACATAGAGATAATATTTTAATATGATATATATGATTATTATATATACATATATAACCTTAACAGGTCTCAATATGAACCAGCCAAATTCCAAAATCCTTTTTAGGGCACAATTTATTATTTTAAAGCTGTTTTGAAGTGGCTGCACAGGTTTTCAGCAGAGACACCCATTTGCCTAAGCATCACCTTGAGATCTTTGAAACTCAACTAGGTGATGATCTGTGTGACTGCCATCCCTTGGTCTGAGAAAACACGTCAAGCAACAACAGATCTGGTGTGCACAGTTATCTCTTTACCTGTGTTTTCTCACCGCCTCGAGCTGCAGATTAATAGTCTAGAAAAAATTATCATCAAAATATAAAAACCTGCACATCTGTTGCCCTTGGAAGGACGGCACTTCTTATTCGACCAGCGTAAGGGTAGTTTGTCCATGGAGCAAACTTTGCCCACTTCCTTGCTTATTTAAGGCCAATAAAAATGGTTGGGCCTTTCTCTTTTTCATTTATGGTTCTCAAATAGCCCTTGTGAGGTGGGTTATTTGAGGTGGAGCCTTGATGGTCTAGGTGGCTTGAAGCCTCCACTGGGCCTGGCACAATGGGCAACACCTTGGTGACAGTCCAGCCATCCAGAGAAATATCCCTAGCTTCATTATTTTTCTTCTCTTCACTGACTCTTCCTCATCACCTTCCCAAGTCTGTCTTTCCATCCTTCTCCAATCCCCAAGTTTTGTTCCATGGATGTTGCTTCTCACCAGTGAAGGCTGGAGGAGGCCGATCTCTTCTCTCCACTGCTTCAGTCTTAGCACACACGGTACTTGAAGAAACAGCACGCCGTGTTTCCCTGTGCTGCTGTTTGGTCTGCCTTTCTTGCAGCCTGCCCTTCAAATTTCTGCTCACAGCTGTGACAGCACCACATGTGAATTTAGGGAGACCTGAGAGGAGCCAAATTATTTAAAATTCTGGGTCACTCCAGCTGTCCTGCAGAGAGCCAGGTCTGGGGAAACATGTTGAGGATGGTGGGGGGTGTCCGTGCAGCGCTGGCCCCCTCTGCACCGTGGTACCACCATCACCCTCCTCTTCTGCAGCGGGAGGGCAACTCTTCCCGGGGTAAGGCTGAACCCTACAGATAACTAAAGATCCTGATATATTCTAGTATGTCTGTTATTTAAGATGGCAGTTTGCAGAGATGTGTGTTTTTGTTTTCCTTCCCTTCCCCCAAGTACCTGCCTTATAGTTTTTAATCATCTTGGCACCTGTGCACTGTTGAAGAGCTGCCTTGTTTGCTGTGCAAGTGGCTGCATTTCTCTTGGAGGTGAAACAATTGCACTGTGTGCTCTGGACAAAAAGCTGCTTTGTGTTTGAGCCAGGCTTGCGGGTCTGAACGGTGTGAAGCGGGGCACGGCCGTGGGGAAGCAGGAAATTCTGCATGTTCTTCTCCACCACGTGCGCTCTGTTCACGAGGTGACGGAGCATGTGGCAAGCCTTCTCAGCTCAAATATATTTGGTTTTGCTGCTGTTTGCTGTGCTGTCAGCTGTAAGCAAAGAAGATGGAGCTCCTAATTTATGGTGCTTCCGTTACCATCGCTTAGTTTTGGAGGCTCTGTGAAACTGGAAGGTCACAGGGCGGGAGAAGATACGGCAAAGACCAGGTGACATTAAGCTGCTTGCATGAGACTTGTAAGCTAACTGCAATTGAAGCATCTCTAGAAATAGTGCCCTTCGCTAGGAGAAATCTGGGCATTTGCCCCTGTTGCCAAGTGTATGGCGTATGAAATAGGATAAGAAGAGCTCAGCAGGGCTTTGGGGCTAGCAGCTGCTCAGCAGTGACACTTCTGTTTGCTGGCCTCGTGTTCCTTTTCCACACTTTTTGTGCCCTTGTTAGCCAGGTATACAAGGATAAGTTGAGAAGTCTGTAGTGAACATACCTTGAACCAATCTTTCCCTGCTTGAAGAAAAGAGGGGACTGTGTAGTGTTACCTTGGAGGCAAAGAAATGTCTGGTTCACTTGCATGTTTCTTAACTAATCTGTGAGTAGTTAAAATTATACATACAATATATTTTGTAGGAGTCTCAAGTGAAGACATGAATTCATCTTATTTTATTGAAGTGGTACAACTTTTCTGACAGTGCTTTTTACTTGGCATTAGTGTGCCAAGAGGTTTAAATAAGTAACTGTGAAGAAGGACATGGAAATGTGACTGATCTTACTGTGTAGTAACTGTTTGTCTGGTCCTGGAGCATCACGGCATTGCAGAAAGGGATGTCCTCAGGGATTAAGAGCTGTTAATGACATATTCTGTGTCACTATTCTAGAGACAGCTACTAGAGATGAATTAGTCTTTGTAGTACTTTCTCTAGTCTTGATCCAGCCTTTGCTGTCCATCTAGTAAATTCTGACACTGACAGAACTAGGAGTTTCTAGATTTTCAGCGTGAATTTTCATCTTACTTTGCTTAGCCTTTTCCTGGTGATCTTTCCTTCAGAAGAGCTGGGTCTTGTGTACATGCTGAGGAAAATACCTGCTCTGACATACAAAACAACAGTCAAAATAAGCATATAGGCTTATTGTTGGTCACCTTGGGGACTGTAGTCAAGTTTCATCCCAGTAAGTAGAAAGCCTATAAGAAGTGAAGGATGGATCTGCCAAGCTGGATGTATCTTAGAGGTCAAAATGTCGGGGAATAAAGGGAGAACTGTCAAAAGTCAAGCCAAGCTGGATCTCGCAAACAAAATACATAAATAGTGAAAGGTACTTTGGCCACATAACAGAAATGAGATGGAACTGTTAGGAAGTGAACAGGCATTTTGTTTTCAGGTTTAATAAAGGCACTACCTCTCTGTATGATTTGCCTTGCTTGTATGCTGAAAGAACAGTGGATATAACTGTAGTTCAAGAAGTACTCTAAACTTAAGCAGGTGAAAAAGAAGTTGAAACACAAGCAACATGAATTTAGTAAAAATGTGTTGTGACAGATAGCTCCCCCCCCCCCTTTTTTTTTGTAACTTATCTTCTAAGTAAGTGAAATGCAATAGATCCAGCTTAATCTATCTGGACTTTAGCAAAACATTTTAAAATGTCATATAGGAAATAATTTATTTGAGAAGTTGGTTAATTTAAGAATTATTAGGTGTGTAATCAACTATGTATTGAAGTTATATTGAAAGGAAAGGTGTGAGACTAGAGAAATTGCCTCAAGGTTCTCCAAGGTTTGCACTTCAGTACTTTCACTGAGAGCTTTGAAGAAAAATCACCCCTTGCAGTAATAACATATGAAAGGGTGTTTCATCAGTAAGGTGGAAGATAAGAATAGGAACAGATCTAACATAAACTTGATGCATTAGGACAAATATTTCCAAAATTTTTTGTAATGTATCAATGGAAAAACTCCAATAAGTGTCCTCTGTACCTCTGGTTTACATTTCTGATCACTTTTGATTAAGGAAAATGAATGAAATAAACAAAATCTGAGTTAGAGAAGCGTGTCTGGGAAAAACAGAATAATGAAAGAGCTGTTTGGCACATGGAAGCTGAAGGAACTTGACTTTCTTGTATTCTATTGCCATTTTGACCAAAATAATTTGGAAAAGGGTGGGAGGAGACATGACTTGTCTATAAAAATATACCAGCAAACACAAATGAAGGAGCAGAACTGTTTAAGCTGAAGAGGGAAAGCATAAACTCGTATGGCCACAAGGAAATGTAGGCTGGAAAGGTAGTGACATGAAAATAAAAGCAGAGCACATATTTATTAAAAATAAAATGCTCAGATGGGATGATTATTGTCATTTGATGAACATCCTACTGGCAGAAGGGCCCCAGTGATTCAGCAGAAACAGGGATCACACCACCTGAGAGTAAACAAAGGGAAACCATTGCTGCCTTGCCTGAATCCTTCTACTTGCCTGTTGGATTGCTGCTTGCCTCCCCGGGTCGCGTGGGAGGCAGCCGAGGTGGAGGTTAAATGAGGGCACGTTTACAACCACTGATGCTTTTAAGAGTGGTATGACTTATCTGAGGTGCAGATTATATGTGTCAAAGTATAGTAACCCCGGACTGATGGAGTTTTGTTGGCAAACTGTATCTACTTTTTGTCACTGTTGGGAGTAGTTTAGAAATGAAAGGATTTCCATAGCCACCCACAGTGATGTTTCAAGGATCATTTCCCTTTAACTTTCCTTGCAAGAGACTGATTGCTGATAGGAAGGACATGATTTTCAACCTGTTTGAACTGGTTGTAGCCGGTTTTCCATAAAACATATTACTGCTTTGAGACCAAGGAATGCTCTTTAGAAAAGATAGTGAGAAAGGAATGGCATATATTCCAGCTAGTGTAGCTGAGGAAATTGTGTATGGTTGTGCATAATGAATCACATGTGTATGTGTGTGTGTACATATGTATAGTACATTATTTACAAAGAATCTGTTTAAATGAATATTGACTCATTTACCAAGAGTCAAACAAATTGCTTCAGAAAAATCACTTTTTGATGTTGTTCTGGGATTTTGATTTTTTTAAAATTTCACATTTTTTGCTCCTTCAATGGCAAGTTAGAAATTATTTATCTGTTAATACCTTAATTTGAAGTTTAAGACTGAAATTCATCTATTTCACTTTTATAGTCAGGAAAGACAGTGTGTGGATGCTGAAGCTGAAAATAGCATTATCTTTTCCATATCACACTGCTATTTGTACAAGAAGCTGACTCTCATTTCTGAAAATGAAAAAATATTGTCTATAATTAAAAAATTTCAGTGCTTGTATACAATATGCATTCCAAACCCAAGCATAGATTTCTGCTGTGAAACATAGATTTTTCTCTGTCCTTGTTTTAAGCACCTCCTAACAGAGTTAAAATGTATGCTACATTTAAAAAGACTCTATATTGTTCATCTGAGAAACCATGGATAAGTACTTTTAGAGCTGACAGTTTGTGTTTTCAGACAGCTACACCAGGGTGCTCCCACTTGATTCACACTGAAATGTCATTCACATGCACATAGTGCTCCCTGTTACATTTACAGTATAAGACAACATCAGTTCCGTGAGCAAAGGTGGTCTGGATTTTGAGCTTTAGCCCATCACTAATGCTTGTTGACACTAATTATTCTTATTAGGGAAAAGTACATGGCTAAAGGCTAGTGTTACTCCAGAGGGATTCTGAAGCAGTGATGAACTCTTGTTCCTCCAGGTGCTTTCAGAAAACCTTTCCCATAATGTCGCCAAGTTGCCGTGTTTGGATTAATGTGTCAATGTGCTAGATGCTCCTACTTTCCTTTAATTTCTAATGGAACTATGCAGTGTGAATTATTTTGATTTAATCCTTATGCTGAAGGACTCATAGAAACATTGTAGTGCATTTAGGATGATGTTCTGTATGACCGAGAGTGAAAAAACACAGTTTTGGAACATGGTTTTTTTGAGCTCATCAGTGTTGATAGGAAGCTAAGACTTAATCTCTGCCAGAGTGCTATGAAAAATACAGATGTTATGAGATATTTAATCTGCAAAAATTTTTGAGGGCAGAAACAACAGTTGTTTCAATGTTATTTACCCATGACCTAGAAAAGTGTTCCTGGGGTTTTGTGATCTAATGTGGTTTGTGCTATAGACATCCACAACAATTTTAATAGCAGCTTCGTTACCAGCGGTTCAGTTTTACCGAACTCATCAAAGACATCTTTAAGAGTCATGTAAGTTTTCATTTGGATTGTGTTACACAAATGACACACTGTATGGTTTATATTTTTGCTTCAGTTAAAATATAACCAAAACATAATCTCCTCTATGTGGCTGTATGAGGGGCTAAATCACATGCCATACCACAGATATAGTGATACTACCATAAAGTTAAGTGGGCTTGTTAAGGGGTTTAAGATCATTGAGAAGGGCACTTCTAAATGGGGGGATATTAATCTCTGCAGTTCTAGTCATCTTATTATATTATGTTGTGTTTTATTATGTTATACTCCCTACTCTGCTCTTTATGGTGCACTTTCTGTCATGGCCAACGCAGCTGGTCTGTGCTTGAGGTGTGGTCTAAAGCGTCGCTGCTGTCTTTGGAAGTTGGCTGCTTTTCAGTGGCGTTCAAATGTCAAGTGTGTGACTAAAATTTCAGTGCTTGTACACTCCATGCTTTCTTTCAGTTTTCTCTTCAGCTGGATTAGGCTGCCTTCATCTGGTATTGGCAGGACTGATACTGGTATTGTACATTAAGCTCTAGTATTTCTTAAAGAAATAAAAACAAGCTGAGCACAGTGAAATGCTCCTAAAATGGCACTGAAATTGTGGAAACTCCTCTTTAGAGCAAGAGATGTAAGAAACTCCTTCTGTCTTCTTAATTTATGGCAGGGCAGACTGACAGGTGACTTTATTATAGTAAGTACTAGCAGAAGAGAGAGCAACACGCTCTTTCGTCCCCTGCAGACAAGACATGGCATGAACTGTTCATAGGCACTTGAAGAGAGACTCTGGAACTTAAAAATATGTGTAGTTGATAATCCAACTCTTGGTAACTATTGAATGAGGTGCCTTGCTGAAAGCTGTGCTTTGGTCAGACTGAGTAGGGAGGAGCATGTGTACGTTTGTGCTTTCTTCTTTTGCGCACTTCGGGAGAGGGATGAGTTTTAGTGCGGATGATGGGACAAGCTGGACCTCAATGCTTAACTTTTCTATAGAGCAAAGTATTTGGATAATGTTACACAGATTTTTCTTACTTTTACACTTGGTAAATATGCTAATTACACCTGTATTTGATAAAAGAGCCACAAATGTGCTGATAGAAAAAAATGGCAGCGAAAACCTTTTGTTTCATACTTGGGTCATGGGAAAGAAACAAGAGCATGTGACAAGTATTTATCAAATATTTGGAAGAGAAATACTGCATTATTATAAACTATGACAAATCCCTTAGCTCATAAGAGTGGGAACAAAACTTTGATCATTCTCAGTTATCCCTGAGATGGAGCGAGTGTGCTTTGTGTTTTTTATTTATTTATTTATTTTAGTGGATACAAATGGTTTGTGCCAGTCCCATTCCCAGATCAGCAAAACATAATTTTCTTTAAATGAACTTGCAATGAGGAAATGAAAGTGCTGGGTCCCGCGGTGGGGTATATGGAACACATACCACCCCCTTGTTCCAGGGGGCCCGAGAACCTGCCAGCCCTTTTGATGTTAGTGCAGACTTCATCCCTGGGAACGTATGTGAAAACAGATGCCCTGTGCAGTGTCACAGGTTAGCTCAGGAACTGGGGCACCTACCCGAGACATCTGAGCTGCTATTAAAAATGATGATCTTCTGGGTTATAAAAGCAAATAGTGCATAAAAAACTCATTGATCTGCAAAGGTGGTGTGTTTCAGGATCTTGTTTCTCTGTTTTCTAGGTAGTTTTACTGGATACTTGGTTAGGAGAAAGAATTCTTTTCACTGTGAGATGATGGTGATATGAAGGCTTAAAAGGGCATCAGTACCTCATGCTCAGAAACTGAGCTAACTAAATAACACATTATGAGCAGTATCTTGAGAGGCATTTTCAGCAGATATGTAAATAATTGTTTTTTATTGGTAGGCAAAACACTTTGTAAGGTGGTAGGTGTGTCCAGAGTGTCAAACGTACCCAAGCATCTGCTGGCGCTGCCAATGTGAGCCTCAAAAGCAGATCAACGGTGCTGGAACGGTGTCATGTGGAAAGGGCTGGGAAACACAATCAGGAATATGAGCAAACCTTAGCTCTCTCGCGCCTGCACATGGTGTCCCTTCTGGCACTCTCCTCAGTGGCTGCTGCATGCACAGAGCACTTTTCCCTCTGTGGACAAGCGGCAGGAAAACCCGGCTCTTTCCTGGTCTCCATGAAACAATAAATGTGGAAATTCCGAAGATCATGTTTGTTTTCACATATGCTCTTTGTGTCAAAGCAGAGCTTTTGGACAGAGTTACGGGTTCTCAGTCAAATGTCTGAAATGTCAGTAAATGTCAGAAATGTCAGCAAGTTATGCCTTTTACGGTGGGAGCTTGTGGCTGAAATGTGAGGTCCAGCAGTGTTTTTTCCACACAGAGAAGGCTGGCAGATGAGGCATTTACAAGGATTGTCACTTCACAGACCTGTTCTCTTCCGCACAAGAGAAACAGGTTGGTTTCTGTGCTTGCAGGTTTGAGCCTGCCTTAAAAGGGTCCTCCTCAGCCACTGCCAATGGGTCCATCTCCTTGCCTTGCACTGCCTGAGCTTTGAGCCTGCTCCTCAGGGAACAATCCCACTTCTGAACTGTATGGCAGGAACAAGTAATTAATGCTGGAAATTACCTATTTCACCTCCAGATGCCTTTTTGCAAGCTATGGTCAAGGAATTCAGCCTTTTTTTTAATAGTAAAGGAAGTTGATAATGGAGGGTTTTCTTTCTAGGACATTCATTTAATAGCCCTTACATGATGCTGGCTGCAAAGTGTGTGTCCTTGTGCCCTATATTGGCCCCACTAAAAATGTGTAATGAAATACATTGTTCCTGTGGATGAATCAATTCACCAACCTATTTTTAGGGGGAACATTAGGTTTCCGTGTTTCTTGTCACCTCGAAGCTCTGTTTGGATAATGTCATGTCTGTGACTGGGTAATGTCTATGAAGCTTGAAAAACTGAATGACCAGGTAAACAGATTTTTGCCTTAGACAGCCACTTGCAAGAAGATGCCTGACTGGAATGAGCACAGTGCTCAGAAGTGTTGCACTAGAGGGGAAGTTACATCTCTTTCTAATGAGCTGTGGGATCTGAAAGTTGTGCATCAGTCTAATCTTTCCAGGAATTTGACTTCAAAGATTATCATATTTCCAAGTACAGAACATGGTCCATGCAAATGAAGAGCAGGACGTCTGAACTTCTACTTGACTGTATTTATTCTACATATTTAACAGCCCTTGTTCCTGTAGTGCTATGTTTTAAGGCTCAATACTTTGTCAGATGTACAGAATGCCATAAAAAAGGTTGCATCAATCCTGAGAGATTTTTGTCTGGCACTTACAAGTTAGCTCAGGAAGTTCAGCCCTTTTATGAGCATGTGGTGCGCTTTTCAAAAGTAAGACATTGATGCTGGAGGTTTGCATTGCCTACAAGTGAATTGGATGAATCAAATAAACTGTGATATTGGGTTATGTTGTAGCTCGTGCTCGTAGCATGCCCACACCCCATTGAGAGGGGTTGCCACCAGCTCGTCCATGCAAAAACGGCCTTGCACCTCAAAGCCCCAAGGTTTGGGGCCGAGCCACGCTAACCAGGGAAGCAGCCTCGTGCCGTGAGAAGGCAGCAGGTTTCCTCCTGAGTTGTTGCAGCTGCTACAGTAAGCGGGCCCAGTCCTCTCCCTGCCTTCGCACTGTTTTCGCCATTCCTGCCCGTCAGTGTACCGCAGCCATCAAAATAGACATTCCAGGGAAAGTTGTGCAACTGTCCCAGCTTAATCATTAACTGGGACATTCTGGCTGTTAATTTCTTATTTATTTCTTTATTTTGAGAAGAAAGGCACTCGTTGGACAGGGCGGGCTGGAATGCATGCAGAGATCTGGAGCTCAGGCGCACCGCAAACTAATCCTTGCCTTCTGTTCGAGACCCAAAACCGCCGTGGTGTATGCAAAGCCGTGCACTGCAATGCCAGCCAGGATTGAAATCAGGGTTTCCAGTGACTGAGCAAGCAAAACCGGCTGTTATTCATAAGGAGCTTTGGTTTTCCTGTCTGGCGGTCCTGGCCGAGAGCTCCTCCATGCCTGGCCCTCTACGCGGTGCTGCATGGCACACGCTGGCCCTTTGTGCAAACAGCCCGACGTTTCAACGGGCAAGGCAAAGACAACGGAGGTGACCTGTTGGTAGAGTCAAGAAAGGACTTGGGCATCTGCATGTTGCTAGTCAGGTAGCTCAAACCCCCAGCCAAGGTGTGAGGGTCCTCAGAGAAACATGTGGGCTGGGGCTGTGTCCATACATAGGGCTAGTGAGTTGACTCTGACCCTCCTTGTGGTGTTACCCAGCCAAGCAGGGCTTGCCCCTGGGAACTGGTGACTGGTGTGGGGGGACAGTGTTCCCCCTGCTTTTACCCTTACCACCCCTATTTAAGGCATGGTTAGCCAAGGCATTTTGTTTGGGTCGTGGCATCTCAGCCATGTCCAAAGGGATATACCAATGTCCAGCACTGCAGTGATATGAATTCATCAGCAGAGGTACAGTCATTCAAGTCCCAGATGCTTTGCTAGGCCCTATGTCCCTCTAAGCACCTTGCTGTGTCCCAGTGCCTCCCTTTGCAGTGGGTGTTTTGAGAAGTGTGCATGACAACAGTCAGCTTTTCAGCCTCCCCTTTTTGTCTCTAGATTGTAGGATCCTGCAAAACGAGGTTGTGATCATTCATTCTCCCTCAAGTAGGGAGATGTCCCTGGGGCAAAGTCAGGTGAATCCAGGTTCCCCCCACCCAGTTTTGGCCTAGGCTCTTGTGCCTGGGAGCAGACATGGTGCAATAAGGTTAAAACAATTTACAGTAACCCAAATTACACTGAGCAAACAGTAAATGTCTCATACTCCACGCTGAAATATTTGGACTAGTTGTGCTGTTGGTTACGTCTGTACCACACCATGGCTTCCTAATGAAGTCACTGGGCCCAGCTGGGTGTAACTGAGGGTGGTGCTCATATTGTCTGGGCTAAATGTCAGTGAGGAATAGCAGTAGTTCAATGAGAAGGGTTTCAAAGCATTTCCTATCTCCTTTTCACATGGAGAAAACCCTCTCTCTCAGATGGCTGAGGTAAAAGGACAAGAACGCTTGTTTTAGATGTAAAATACCTAAATGTTCTGTTCATAGAAATGAACAGAAATGAGCTCTGGGTCTCGTAAATGTCAACACTCAGTTTTCTGTGTATATAACTCAGCTGCTAAGAAGGGTTGGTGAGTTTTAACTCTGCTTTGAGTTTAGGGAACAAACAGGATCAATTGCTCAGCCCACAGGGCTCCTGTCCCTGCCCTTGCAGGTATCTGGAGAGGTTTTGGACACTGCATGTGACCAGCAGAACGGCAGCTCTGCTAGGGGCTTCTTCCACTGCTCCAGGAGAGCCCAGGTGTCCTGGGCACCTAGAGACATCCACCTCTTCTTGTAACCACCATCTAGTGAAGAATGATTTTCTTCTCCTTTCTTGGCAGCTGATGTGGTCCTGTCTTCATTGGCACTGGGCAAAATCAGCCTGATTGACTCAGATCAGTAGTTGAAGCTGTTTACCCAAGCAGGTGATCACAGTGCTCTTTGGGAGATGAACAGTAACATGTGCCTGAAACCATTGACCAATCCATTCCTAAGGGGTTATCTGTCCATTTAACCTGATAGAAATACTTTGTGCCAATTTGGCTAATCAGATTTTTTTTTCCCTCATCAGGAAATATCTGGCAATGCTAACAGTGAGCTAGGAAGCAAAGATAGGTGGCTGCACAGTAAATGTCCATGGCCTCTCCTGCCAGATCCCAAAGGGAACACCAGTTCTTTAGATTGAGAGAGGACCTGCATCCAGATCCATTTAGCCATTTCTGCTACTTAGCTCCTTAATCAGCTTGCAGTTAATGAACAAGCATCATTCAAATATGTGTTTTGAGACTATCATTCATGATAGCTAATAAATATTCCCCGCTGCATCTGAACCCTTTCCCACTGAGAAGACTAGCTTAATGCATCCCTCTGATATATTGCTTCTGCCTTCTTGTACACTCAGGATGTGCGTTCAAGGTTTCTCTGCTTTGCAGAGATCGTGACCCTGAATTTGGGCCACACGTGAAATTACAGACCTCCCTTACCTTAATACATGTTTGCCGAAGTCACATGTAATGCAGTGACCTCTCAAATAGTCTAGAGGGTCCTGGCAAGTGCTCTGAGGTGATCTGCTGTCACGTGAAGGTAGGTAATAGCAGGACTCCAAGCATTTTTAAAATGGCACATTTACATTGATTGCTTTGCCAATACTGATCCTCCAAGCAAACAGCTGTAAAATTTAATGCAAGGCTTGCTCTGCAACTCTGTGTTAGACCATGATTGAAGCCCTGCGTCCAGGACAGGGATTCATGTGCTGTCTAGAAAACTGTGCTCTGTTGTAGACAAAAGCTTTATTTTCTGCACTATTCTGTTTTATTATCAAACACATTCTGAAAATTGTTCATAACTGGATTCCTTTTTGTTATTCTTGTCATGGTGATCAAGTAAGACTTGATTTCTCAATCCTTGACTGCGAATTTTATACAAGGACCAATATAACTATGTCAGTAAGGAAGGGGAAACTTCTATTTTGATCTTAACCTGTCCCATAAGTCAGCATACTGTTTGTATATGTATGTATAAAATTATTTGACACTGAGCTTATTTTATGTTCCTTTTAGATAGGATTGAACTCTCCTGGTGCACAAATATTTGTAAGACTGTAAGTACACCAACCTTTACTGGACTGGCGTGATTGTAGGCCTACAACTTGAACATGTAGATGAAACTAGAGAATCACAGTTCCCAGGGCTGTATGATTATGCTGGTGGGATTTATTATTTTTAATGTTGTCATGTCTGTTGGGAGTCTAGCTGTGGAATACCTACTGCAAAGCCAGGCTCTGAGCAGGACAACACTGTCCACAGTGTGTGCATTAGTTGGAACTATTCTGAAGGTCTCTCCTGCTCCCTTCTGGTGAAGTCTTGAAATCTGAACCAGAAAAGATTTCATCCACTTTCCATTTTGATATTAGGATCAATCTCAGAAGCTATGGTCAATGCAATCGCTGAGGCATGGCAGTATAGGAAATGCAAGACAGGAAGGAGTGCATGTTCCCATTATCAAGTGAGTCAAACTATTCATGGGTACATATATCTCCTTTCACGTGGAAATCCACCAAGCTTTGGGAGCCCTGTTGAGGTCCTGAGAGCATACTGTGACTCTTTAGTATGTTATTACAGTGTTGTAGCAACTCATTAATCTATTCTTCTCCCCTCCTTGGGGCCTGTTTTGCAGGCCACTTCCTTCACCTAGTTACTCTATTCCTAAGACTTAAACTCAGGACATTGTAGTTGTCTCAGCTGCCCTGCGCTTGCTATAAAGATGCAGAACAATCCTATTTTTCAACAGCATAGCTGAATTTGGTATGGCAGGTTATGTCTTGCAAGACACGAGGATATTTGAAGTCGTAGAGTATTGCCCATAGCACATACAGTATCTGGTTGTTTTGTCTGCAAGTGAGTGTGCTTTTTCTGGACCAACATTAAGTACACTGTTGAATTAAATGGTCTATAACCGTGATTGCACTGTGTTTGCAGATGAAACTCTTAACCTGTTTTATATGCTATTTCTGCAACTGTTTAGAATAGATGAAAAAGACGAATGGGGTCCTGGGTAGGATTATTATCTACTTTGGTAGATAGAAAGTTCCAACACAGAGACGGGATCTAAGGTCATATAGGGTCCTATGTAGAACCATATTAGGAGCTAAGGGCACTTAGGAAGCTCCTTAATCCTAGCTCTCCAGAGTGTCTACCCTGTGACCCAGTTGCAGGAACCCTCTAAATGTCAGGAAAGAGGGCAGTGCGGTGTTCAGATTCGGGTTCTCTCCTTTGTTCCGTTGGTGCTGCTCTCCACACTGGTTGCTTGACTGGGAGAGGTGGCTGGCTGAGCAGGCCGTACCTGTGCCATGGGTGCCCATTGCGGTGTCTCTCCTCTGGGGTTAGGCACAACTCATCTTACCCATCTCACTGGGGCTGGGTGGAATGGTATCGTTCCCTGGGTGAAAAAAAATCAGCTTTATTTGTTCTAACCTGCACAACTGAGAACCCTAAACAAAAAGCAATTAAAAAGAAGCCCAGTGTTTATTACTTAATGTTTCTTAACCTCATAATATTTAACCTAAACACATAGCTTATAGGGGGTGTGACTCATGTCTTTCATCATTGAGATTTGACAATGGCAAGTAAATTAGCAGATCACAATATAGTAAACCCTTCTCTAGAATGTCACTTTGCTTGTTGCAGGGTTGGGACTTGAAACAGGTGATTTTTGCAAGAACCTAGGTATGTTATGGTCTACTAATACAGACTGGATAGAAGGGGAAAGGTGTTCAAACCCAATGGAGCCATGCTAGCAAAAACACTTGTGTTAGAAGCAATATTGGGAAAAGGCCTTTTGCTTCAGCATGTTGTTTTATTTGAGCTAAACTTCCTGTAAAAGAGTTTCTTTGTAAGGTATGTCTCCACTAGTGCTCCACAATGATATAGTTACCCTAGAGAAAGTTTTGGAGTATAAACTAGTCATGCCTTCCTACAAACACTCAGGTCTCTAAAGGGACCCATAGCATAGGTGCTGAACAGATTATTGATCATTATTGATTGACTCTTCCAGTTAAACTCCACTAGAAATTCAAATACTAATCAATCTATTGGTGTTCTACCATGTTCTTGGCTACTAAATGACTACTGCTCAGTTAGGTGACTCTTCTGTTTTTCCTGCTGACATACATAGAAACTCAGAATTTTGCCATTTTTGTCCCACTGAGGAGTGTTTTTATTAATATTTTTTTAATGTTCAAAATTACCTCCCTTCCCCTGCAGTCACTTGTCATCATCTTCTTGTTTCCCAATCCCCCACTTCATTTCCTCGTCTAATCTCATACAAGCTGCTCTTCCTAAAGGTATGGAAGATGGATCATCATGACAAAATTGTGTTGACTTACCCCTGTTGATGTTACAGCTATTCACAATTCCTTCTCATCGTTGCATTTCTCTGTATACTGGCACCACATGCAAGAGCCTTGGTATGGCTTTTTACATGTTCATACTGTGTTTGCTTTCTTTTCTCCTCCATCGCCTCATCTCACCCATGTTCCCTTCACTGCTTGTCAACCATCTTCAGTCTCTTTCCTCATGCACTCACGAAGAGCCTGTTTCTAGCAGAGGTCAATGGCAGATCCTCAAAAGAGATTGTGTGAAACAGAACATAGAGTCTGGTTATTTTCTCTCCAAGATTTGTGCCTTCAGTAATACTAATAAAGAATTAGCAGATATGCAACAGTCAAGCAGAAGCACTGGAAGAGTTAGATCATAGGTAATAGTTAGCTTACATAGAGGGTTTTTTCATTGCAAACTAATACTGAATTATGTAACTCAGTTTATATTCTTGCCAATATCTCCTTTATTTGCTGTTCATCTGTTTAGGTTGTAAACTCTGAGGCAGAAAATTTGCCCTTTTGCATAGTACCAAGGAATCTTGATGAGATCCTCTCTATGCACCTGTGGCACTGGTATTTAATAATGCTGTCATTATTATTAAATAAAAATGAGTGTGCTTCTCATGACTCTAGGCTTCTTTCATCCACAGCTTCAAGGTATTTCCACCATGAAAAGCCCCTGGAAACTGAAGAAACTGGACTGTCTTGGCCTGGCATTCTGTAAAATCTTGGAGGCTCTATCAAAAGTAAGTTTAGAAATATAGGTTTTTTTTTTTTTTAATTTCTAGGCTTCATGCTGTGCATCTAGGCTGCTGTAAATCCTGCCTGTCTTCCCTGCTGTGAGATGCCTGGAAGCCTTGTGAATTTCACCAGGAACAGCACTGAGGTATGGGCTGTGTCGCAACAGAGATCCTTGGCTTCGAAGTTGGGACTGGAAGAAGTCTGTTTTGAGATGGGTACTCCTGAAGTACTGGAACTGCTAAGATTGGGGCTGTTTACACAGTTACTCTAATTGTGAGTCGTGTTCATCACTTATGTAATTCATTCTCTTCCTGGATTTCGTATTTTACCACTTTAACTAAGAGGCAACAATGCCTGCCCAGGAGGTGGTATGAGGGACTCAGTCTGAACAAGAGAGGTTAAGGAGCTGAACTGTCAGGAGTGGGATGTGGGAGTGCACATACTTGAGCAAAACCGTCATGCTTAATGAGCCCAGATCCCAGGGGATACTTGGGGGTCCAGACCTGCTGACACTCTGAGCAGAAATATGTCAGTGAGAGGAGTCACCGTGCCCAGGCAAGGCCTGCGGTAGATTTGGTGATCTCTGTGCATTGGACTCTTTTGTGCTTGATAAAGAACTAGAAGAGGGTTAACATGGGAGTCTTGTTCCATGTTGTTTAGATTCTGGTGAGTCCTATCCAGAATTTTAATAGAAAGCTTTCTTCTCTATTCCTATGGGCCAGATACTCAGCTGGTGTAAATGTAAATGCCATTACTGCTGTGCTCTTTGACGCAAGGTTAAGACTTAGCTCATGGTAGTGTTGTGTCTGAGAATATTTTTATCCTTTAGGGCTATTTGTCCCCTCTCCCCCTCTGTCTCCTTGAGGATTTTTTCTTCTCGGCAAACATACTCATCTGACTGGAACATATGGGAAGAGTATTTTTTTTCCATTCCTTCACCACTCAAAAATGGGCAAATCATTTTGGCTAAAATTAAAACCTTTTGGGCTGAATCTAAGCCTAGAAAACTTAATCTCCCAAAGGAATCCTTAAAGAAGGTTGTGAGCGATTTCTGAAAAAGGAGGAGTTGCTTTGGAAAGCAGAGCTGGGTCAGAAACCAGTTGGAAAAGCACTTGAACTTTGGTAGCAATCACACCCATGTCTTTTAGTGAGCAGATCTTGCTTTGATTCTCACCAGGGAAGTAATGGTTGCTATTGATTTCTGTGGTTCAGTGTAGTCGGCATGGTGACCAGTGCTGGTGATCGTTGCGTGCCATTCTCCACCTTGTTTTTCATTCGTGTCAGTCTTTGTGCTTCTGTTTTTGGCTGAATTTATAATTATTTAGTCCCAAAACTTGGAGTCTTAAGAAGGTCAAATAGCTTGGACAAGCTTCCCAACGTGGGTTGTTTATCTTATCCAACCCTTTCAGATACACCCAACCTTAACATATAAAGCTGGCACTTTTGTGGACAAAATAATGAAGGACTCATTGGTGAAGAACTACTGAACAAGAAAACTGATTTCTGGCAGTACAACTTAGCTGTTTTTTAAATTAATTCAATATTGTCCTGATAACTATTCTTCCATCTAAAGAATATACCTTCTTAAAATATTTTTGGCTATTGACTTGGTTCTGAGTAACCTCTGACCTTGGACTTGTACCAATTGCAATAGTGGGTGAATCACTGGCAATTTGATGAGTCCAGTGTGGTAAAGAACTAACAAGTGGTTGCGGCCAGGTGAAGAATATTATTTGATTTGGGGCGGGTTACTGGGATTTTGTGCCCAGGGTGATTCATCCAAGGCAAAAACCCATCCAAAGAATGAGAGCACCATTCACCATGGTTAACACCAGATGAACTTTAAAGCCCTGCAGCACATTTGATGTTTTTGCTATGCACTAATTTCTACCATTTTATACTGAGGAAATAGCACTGGCAGCATCTATTAAATGTCTCCGCTTTTTAATGACATTAGTGTCTGGTCTGTGTACTAGCACAGGTAGAACTGGAGTCTGATAAAGCCTGATCTCTTACATGACTTCAAGGTGTCCACCACAAACTCATATTTGTTATGATCAGAAGAATTCATGGTATTATATCCATGAAGGACTACCTAAACAGCAGCTTGCTTGGAGATGGAGGAAGTACTTTATTTGACTCTCTTGTCCGTGAAGGGGATTTCTATCAGGATATGGAAATTAAAACTTTAGCTGTTTAAACATTCAATTCTACCTTTTAGAGGTGTCCTTGCTTCTTTTTACCAGGACCTTCTGATACCTGGACTTTTGAAGAGGCCTGTTCATATGGTACCTATTTTAGAAACACTGCTGTTAGAGAATCCCACCTGTACACTCAATTTTAGTTTGATTGTGGAAGGAGGGTGACTGGGCCTATTCTATTTACAGCTTCAAGCAGCTGAGTGGAGATGCAGATGGTTCTGTTCACCCCAGCCTGCTCATGCCAGATGCAAGAAGCACCATCCTTATTAGGCATAGGTAGACTTAACTGCAGCATGACTCTGTAAGCAGTCATAGATTCCCTCCAATTTTCTCAGCCTGCCTTACTTAGAATTTCTCCAAATGTCCTTCAGATTTACCGTTGGATACTGCTAGCATAAGCATGACTTCAATCAATCTTTATGAAACAGGACTTTGGATTTTGCTTCTAATTAGCAGTATGTGTCACTGTCCAACCAGAGCTGCTTAACTTGTCTTTTCCATCTTTTAATCCTGGTGATTTATGAGCTAAAATGGTGCAAAGCCCTTGTAGCATGTTATCCTATACCAGGACCAGTTTTGGCCATCACATACTGTTACACATACTTCAGTGTTATGCGTAGACCATTAGAAAACAGGAATTAAAAATATTCTTGTTCTGTTTTTGAAATACATCAAGACCTAGTTGTTCATCTAAATCCCATTGTTTCACAGTGCACATTTCCGGAGTATGAAGATTGGATTTATAGAGAATGGGACACTCCCTCTAGGGAATTTTCTAGGGAATACTTTCACTGCATTGCTCCCATATGTTACTCAGTAGATTGATGGAAATACGATACTCTCATCCACCACTTTGCTGATAAAGAACTGTTATCCTCAGTTTGAATATCAGTATCTTACATACAGACCAGTATAGACCAGCTGAGGGTTATTTTAATTGCCTGTGACCTGAAAGACAGAAGAAAGATACAGACAAAACAGGACCAGCAGACTTAGTTGATCATCACAGCTCTAAGAACTGGCTTGCCAGATGTCTCTGGGCTATCCACTTCACCCTTTCAATTGCCTGGGAATGTGTGCCCTGAGGCCATCCTTGTTTGCTGTATACCCAGCCAGTGACCCATCCCTGAGTCACCCTCCTCACCCGGACAGATGCCACTCAGAGGATGGGTGTTCCCCGCTGCCAGGCACACACAGCAACGTGCAATGCCCCAGGCAGGTCACACGGTCTTTCCATGGCCAGCAAGGTGATCAAGTGGGATCTGCTCTAACCTGCTTTTTCAAACAAACACAGGCATGACTTCTTTAACTTTTCCTGTTTGTACATCAGGAATCATTATAGTGAGCTCCTATATTAGGCATTTTGATGTATGCTAAAGAGTTCTTCTCTCAGAAGAAACTTGCAGTATTAATAGGAGATAGACATTATGGAATGACAGAAGAGTTGGAGTCAAAGTAGGGTAGCTGTTCAGATAGGGTGATACATTTCAGAATTGTGTGTCCATGTCCCACCTGTCTTCATGCTCCCAAACACCATTGCTGACTGATGGTCTAGGAGTACTTGAACACCCGTGCAAGTACCACTCTCAATATTTTAATAAAATTAAACTCTTACTATCAAAGAGCAGAATTTAACCTGACTTCAGAAACGAAGATTCAGAACAGAGATTATTCCTGGCAGAGATTCTTGTTTTTCTAATACTTCACTATCACCATGCTTCCTCTGGGCAAACATAGTAAAAATGAAAAACCTGAGAAAGAAATTTTTTGAGAGAGAATTTTTTTTTGATCAGTCTTGAAACTCTTAAGGTAGTTTTTTTGGATATGACTGGTCTAGTTAATGGAACACTTCTCATCCTTGAAAGTGTGTGTGAATGTGATCAGTCCTTGTAACGCAGTGTTTTTAGTATCCAAAAAGCTAGCTACATCCAAGCCAGTTTGGAGAGAACTGGTACATCCCCATTGCTTAGAACAACATCTTGCAGAGATACTTACTCAGGTGCCAGGAGTGGTATGGCTGAGAAACAGAGATTAATTATGGACGTGCTGTCAATATGATGCATCAGTTAGTGGTTCAGTATTCATGCCTGAGAAAGAACGATTTTTCTAATGACAACAGTTCCTGCATAGGAATGGGTTTGGCATATACTGATATCTATATGCATATATGGCTGCTAAGAGAGATCTCCTATGTGTTTGGGTTGCAAAGTTGAAATTTGCTAAGGTTTTAATTCTTGCTGTTGCTTAGCTGAAATGAAAGGGGAAGAGGCGAAATCCGGACCTTTTGCCCCGCATTAATCCAATAGTTGTTGCAAACGTAACTGAATTCAATCCAAATCCCATCATGTTCCAATGACTACTGCTTCGGTGGGCTTTGGATCGGGTGTTTGAGCCCAAGAAAGGCTCCTCCTGGCTTTACAGGCTTTGTTTGAACCTTGGATTCCCTGACAGTGGCAAACTTGTGCCTGAACCTTTAACTGCTGAACATGGTATTTACATCTGCTAACATCACAGAAAACTACACATGCCTGCACTTACTCAGCCAGAGAAAGACCTGAAAATCCCCATTCCATTCAAACAACAGAGCAAGATTTGCTTTCCATTCCTCTGCCAGGAATTCCTAGTCAAATCCTATGGAAAATAGTGCTATCTCAGCAGTAAATCTCAGATGCTTCTGCATGTTTATTCTCTATTTCCATCTCATTGGCCTGAGTTCATTTTTAAACTTTGATTGGGGCAGGTATATAGCAAAGGGAGGTTGAGTGGGTATATATATTTTTTCCTAGCTATGCTATTTTTTCAACAATCTGGCAAAAGAGCAGGGCAGATGGTGATAGAAAGATTGGCTTTACTTAGCAGTGTAAATAAGTGTTCCCTCCTTCCACCCCTCCCCTGAGAGGTTAGACTGGAACCAACTGACCTGGTTCTGTTTGAGCCAGCTTCTTAAAGATGATAACATTCAAGGGTAAAAGCAAATGAAATACCTGCATGGTTGTAGTTTGCAGCAAGACTCAACAACTGTTTATGTCAAATCAAGACCAGCCAGTCCTCCATCTGACCGAAGGAATTTATTGTATTTTAGGCAGAGCTTGTTCTTTGATGTCTGATCTTCAAGGTATTCATATTTAGGTGGGATCCTGAAGCGGAGCCCTTTGCACACAGGAAGTTGTCATGGAAAGACTCTTAAAATTTCTGCAGTTTATATTTTAGGGCTACATGCTGGAGGTCCAGAGCCTGCTTTTCAGAAGCTTCTTGCTTTGCCTGCATGTGGAAAAACTTGGGCATTTCCTTACTAAAGTGTAATAACTCTTGTCTGAGAGTGTGAGCGGCCACTGTATGGATGGGTATAGCTGTTTGTCCGTACTGCAGACGGGTTTTCCTTGTCCATGGCCTCTTGGGTCAGATGCTGATCTCGTGCTGGGTGCAGCAAACTGAGCTGCAGCTCAAGCTGCAGTGATCACACTGAGTGCAGAGACTGTTAGCAGCTGATGTGCGCGCCATACAGAGCAATCATTTTGCACTGTAAATCAATCATTTCAAAGTGTAGAGCTTAAATTAATGTCGAACATTTTTGAAGGAAAGCCTGCACAGAGGATGACTGCTCCCGAGTCCAAATGCTGCTCTCAGTTCCATTTGATATAGGTGGCACCTCAGGAACAGAACTTGGTCCCTAATCCTAAACTTGTACACTATGAGTTCCATCAAAATCATCTCTCCAATCTTTAAAAGCCAGTACTGAATAATTTAGGCCACAAATAATTTAGGCCACAAACTGTGTTTAGCCAGAAGGGAAAAAAAAAGGGGGGAGGGGTGATTAAATAATGCAACTGTGTTTTAGAGTGTTTTTAGAGGACAAAGCTGCGGATTTACTGGTTTTGCCATTCCCATATGGCATTAAAATTGGTTTCTGCAGTGCTAGGGCAGAGGTGTTTGGTCTTGCTGAGGAAGCACGGGGAAGGATGTGTTTCTTGCTTCTCTTGTCCCCACGACGAGGTTTGAAGTGTATATGCCATACACTAAATTTGTACTCACACTGCTTACTTGACCCTTCCTGGGGGAAATTCATAGCTCTCCAGTCCATGCAGGTCTTGGGCCCTTCCTGTTTTGTCCCAGGAAAGGAGGAGCTGAGAACAGGCTGTTGCAACCAGAACAATTTATTTTTGTGGGGTACACCATGGGAACAAGGCAGAGCAAGCAGCTGACTATAAGCGTGTTGAATTGCACTGGATGCAATTTATCTTAAGTCTGGATTTACCCTCAGGCTTTGGCTCTGCAGGATTCCCCGTAAAAGCATTTGGACTAGCTGATTTGGAGGCAGGGCAACAGGCAGCAACTTCCAGCAGCAGGGTTTGACCTGTAGTGAATCTGCTCTGTGCATTTTTCTAGCTTCCGATAACAGCTCTTTCTTGCAACCTATTTATTCTATGCAGTGTTCCTGCCTGCTGCAGGGGTCTTGACTCCAAACCAGCACGGATGTGATACAATTAGCCAGATCTGTGTCCCCTGCCTTCACTGTGATGACTGACCTCGCCAAGAGATAGCACTCAGGCACTGCGAGGCGGCAGGGCAGTGTCAAACTGCACACACAGCGAGAGCTGCAGACTTGCAGTAGCAGCCCCAGCTGGTTATCACGCCACAAAGTTTGGAAACACTGTGGCATTAAACTTCACACCAATTAAAGGTCAACAAAGCAATAGTGTAATCCAGTTTGTTGTAAGGCTCTGAGGCACGGCCTTGCTATTGACAAATATTTGGCACTTTGGAGACCTATTTCATCAATGCCATCTGTGCATCAAACTGCACATTAGGTGGTGGGATAGAATCTGTAATATGTTTTGGGGCATGTCAGGCTCCCGGGCCTCGAAGCTGTGATTAGCGCAGCACTGGTGGTCGCAGAGGAGACTGTAGAAGCAGCCTGAGCATCACTTCCTTGGTGACCTGCAGGATGCAAAATTAACAACACCAAGTGAGAACTGCTGATAGCAAACAGTTCATGCTGGGGTGCAGCAGTTCAAGTTGGAGTGTCTCAATTTACAATGTGATACTGAGCTGAGGAAAAGAGACAGCCTGGAAAACATGGAACTTCTGCCAGTTGGTAGCCTCTGTGGAAGAAATGTCATTTCCACACAGGGATTTACTCAGCAGGCTTTTATCAGCAACAGCTTCAACACAGCAACGGGTATTAGGATAGTGCAGTCCCTACAGACTGGACACTTCTTTGTCTCAACTGATGAGCTAAAAATAACATTTAGGAATTATGGCCTCACCAATTGTTTTTAACAGAATTTCTGTATATTTCTACAGGAATCCTGTAGATTACATTGCTTCGTATGAGCTTTCAACCATTCTTTTGAACAGATGTTAAAGACAACCTTGACCATGACAAAGGTGATGTAGTGGTCTATACTAATGTCACCCTTTTCTTGCACCTGTGTTTCCCCTTTGGGCTCCATTTGCCTCTTTCTTCTAAGCATCCTAGAGTGTCTGGGAGAAGGTCGGCTAGACATGTTAATTCTTTACATAACTTGCTGGTCTCCAGCTCTGATTTACTTGGATGTGTCAGTATGACTTCCAGATGTTGCAACAGACCAAGTAAATCCTGTTTCTTAGCCAGCTCATTCTGTAGGCAGACAAGAAAATTTGGGGAGAGCTTTTGCAATAGGATTTTTCTAGTGCTAAGAGAGAAATCCTGTGGGCTTTAGAGATGTGTAGAAATTTCATCCTTAGTCTTTTTTTTTTTTTTTCCCTCTCAACCAGGAGGTTAGTTGGTAAAGGAAATATGCAAAGGTTATTCTTTCAGTTCAGTCACTCACTTTTGCTACTTTGAGTTTAGGTATAGTTTCCTTGGCAGATGATATAAGCTTTGCATATGGCAGCTTTGAAAAGAAGCCTCCTTGCTAGCCAGGCATGTACAGGAAATGCATAGCTTTCTGGGTTTATTAAAAACTTTGTTTTTAATAACTTTCCTAATGTGACTGTTGTGAAGGAAAAACTCTATAGTCACATAGCAGAGGATTCCAAACTGTCTGAGTCTGGGGAGCTTGGAGATTTATGTACCAGTTAACATGGAGCTGTTTCAACAACCATTGTGAAAAACAGTGTGAACTACAATCCAGATTCAGAAGCCATCAAGAAAGTCTGCGCTAGTCCTCGAGGGATGGCCAAAAAATAATGTAAGAAAAGAGTAAAAGTTGGGAGAAATATCATTTTGATGCAACAGTTCACAGTAGTAGAAGAAAAGACCCCTCTAGATATCCTGCAGGTCTACAGGGACAGGGTTATTACAGGCAACCAGCAGAGCTTAGGTCCTCTCAGAAAAACTGGGATATCAGGGTGAAACAGAGCTTTTGAATTCTATTTCATTTAGCCCAAGACTAGAGAACTTTTTGGGGTAATCACAGAAGGGAGATCAATACATTTCCATATATAGGTAAGTGGCCACTTCATACTCTCATGTAAGCATAGACTTATTATCGTCTTGATAGTGGAGATCAGTGTTAGTGCAGTGATCTGGCACATCAGATTTAGAAATGTGCAAATTCTTCCCTTTAACTCTAGAATGGCACCCATGTAACTTGGCTGGCCTTATTTGGTTCTGCTGGCACTGATTCTATTAAATACTCTGAATTTCATTTGTGAATAGCTTCTGGTCCTCCATCAGTTCCTTTCCCATACATGGATTTTTTCATGTACACTTAACATAATTAAAACAGTGATGCAAACAACAATTAAAAGGAACATAAAAGCAGAAATTGAGTAAAGGCTGAACACTGCATGCATTTAGCATACACCCATCTCTGTGTGGGAGACTAAATTACAGCAGAAAAGTAAAATTGTCCAAAGAACTTTATATAAATGCTTGAGCTCACATAAAAAGAGAATGTGTGTTTTTAATACTGGAAGAGCTATAAGACATATGTGCCAGATTCTCAGCTGGAGTAAATGAGCACAGCTACGCAGATTTACACCAACTGAACCTCTGCCCCAGATGTTCAGAGAAGGGTGGATGCAAAAATCTTCCAGTTACATATAATTCAAATTGACAGTTGCTTCCCAAACTCAATATTCCTTCAGAGATACAGAGGTATCTTGTAAACCATCCACATATAAATGTCAAAATGAAAACTTATTATTTTCCATGGATCCCAGGAAGTGGAAAGAATTGTGGACTAATGCTTGCAGTGGCATGGCTGAAGTCCACATGAAAACTCTAAGGCTACTGATATATCTACATTTATGGAAATTCAGCTCCGAAAAGAGTGCCAGACAGGATCCATGGGCAGGTATGCGTCAGGTGTAGAATTTTCTCTGGAGGAATGCATTTTTCTCATGCCATGGTAAGTTAATGCTGGAAGGTAATAGGCAGGGGGAAGGGAAGCAGAGCAAGGTCAGAACAGAGACCGTCTGACTTGAGTAACTGGACTGAGGGAAGGGAAGGGCGGGCGTTTCACTGCAAGGAAAAGGGGAGAGAGAAAACCAAGCTACGCTTGGTCAAATCTTCTGGGAAGACACCTCTTTCCTCTGCAGCCAAGCTTTCTCTGTCTTGCTGAACGGGAAATCACATGCAAACCTGGGAAGAAATAAAAAGAGCAAGTGGAAAAAGTTAGCACATACCATTGCTACTCCATGGAAATGTTTACGTGGAAAAACTTGAGATATACCAAGGTGATAGGAGTGTGAAATCAGATTAAAAAAAAAAAAAAGCCTTGAATCTCACAGTTTCAGAAATTTTGAAGTCCCACTGCTATATCTAAGCAAGGGCTGCACACCTCCTGCGACATAACATGTCTTTTAGAAATATCATCAAATTTGCTTTCTCCCCTTTTCCCTAAGTTAGCTGCACCATAGTAGCTACTGTGCCCTCCTCTAATTAGTCCCCTGCTTCAGGCTAATGGTCCCTTTCCTCCTTTACTGAGACATGAATCACAACAGTGGATGCCTCCTGCTTAAGCCTGCACTTTTTTCAAAGGCCTCTGTGCATTTCAGGATGGAATAATACATTCTGGGATCTGTGTGAAGCACCTGGGCTTTCCCTAGTGTGCAAAACTAGGAGAAGGATGTCACAGTCTTTAATGTCACTATCCTGAGTGCCTGAAAGGCTTTTTAGAGTATCTAGAAACCGACAGACGGGAGATACGCAATGCCTTTGAACTGAGGTCATGCATATTCCTGCAAGCCGGGACTTGAGGTTGCTAGTTCATCCTCTCTTTGGGCAAGATTTGAGCTCCCCAGAATTACAGCTGATGGAGGGAAAACACCTACGGAACAGCCCAGAAGTCTTCACATCCTTGCCCAAGTTAGCTGGTATTTCCAGGGAACAACAATCGTTGTCCTCAGCAGTTTCCAAAAGCTTCTGCATATGATGAATCATGAGGTTTTACTCGGAGACGGTGTAGCTGATTTTATGCAGTGCACCCACTAGCCACATGCCTGCTGGAGGACTTCTCCTTTGCTTGAACATTTCACCTCTTGACCTCATTTTCAAGCAGGAGTTAAACTACAACTAAATGGCTTTGCAGGTTGGTACAAACGGAGCCCGAGGCACTCTCTACATTTTCCTCAATTAAAACAGAGAATAGAAGCAGTTGGGACAAGAGGCCAAGACTCAGAGAGACATGGCATGACCAGAAAAGCAACACTGCTATAGATTGATCTGTCAAAGATTAGAGATAAGGACCAAGGGTTATTTAGGACTCTGCTCTCTAGGAACTGGGGTAACCCTTCAGACCTTTTTGTGTTGGGTATGTTTACCTAGTCAAGAACTAGTTTTTGCTTCCATGTTTTTAGCGCTGATTCCAGTAAGGATAAGGCCCATGGTGGAGGACTCCTAGGCTGTAGCACAATAGGTAGACTGAAAATGTAAGTAATATTTAGTTTAAGATGTTGTGCAGAGGGCCTAATAGAGGGAGCTGAGGATGAGAAAGAGAGAGAAGCACAGAAAAACTTCCAGGAACTCAGTGTAGCTCCAGGCTTCCCATGTCACTGTCCAACAGACCCAGCCAATCTCCTTTTTTTTTTTCATTGGTCTGCAAAACCAAATTTAATTACAAAAAAGGAAGCAGTCTTCCTCCATACCAGCAACAACTTTCTTTAATAGTTTTATATTGGGTGGGAAGAAAGGGGTAGCAGTTGTGGTAATATGACAACACATGTTCAAACTGGGCAAAGTATTTTTCTTTCTCTTGTAATATTTTTCCAGGAGTACAACCACAGAGACTTAGTAAGTGTTGCTTTAATAGTTGCCACTGAGATGTATATTCTGTTCCCTCATTGATTATACCTCTTCACAGAATGAGCTAAGCCCATCAGTAACTGTACCTCCTTCCCCTGCACATCTCTTGGAGAAAAAAATTGTTCAAATGACGTGGCAAAATGTTGTACATTCCTCTGGATACTGAAAGCTAGAGGATTGGTCAATGGGTCACTTTGTCTCTACCAATATTCTGCAGCTGGAGGGAAGTCTTTTCAGCTCTTGGTTTATAACGGCAATCGTGTTCATGTTGACAAGCCTTTATCTTTGTGATGGAGAGGTAGAAAGTGTAGGAAACAACGTTAGCATTTCTAGAATATCTTTGCTGTTTGTAAGCGTCAGAAATTTTAATGCATGTGCAACAGGTTCCACTTCCTGGGCTTTGGGTTGAAGCCTAACTCCTGTTGCTCTGGTTTGTGATGGACCTCACACTACACATGGACAGTCAGACTAGGAGACTTAGGTGCAAGCGACACTAAAATCTGCAATTCTCTTTTTTTTTTTTTCCTTTTTTTTCCTGAAATTTCAAGTCTGAGATTATTGTGGTAGCAGAAAAAAAAATGAACAAATAATTTATTATGGTACAGATGATAGAAAATTCGGCCAGCATATAAAGAACTGGTGGATAGGGATTCTGCTGCATCCACAAATTGCATCTATATCTGTGCCCTTTATTAAAAAGTAATATTTTTTTTGCTTGAGTGCTCAGTTCAAACACCCAACTTTCCATTTGTTTCTGCGTTTTGGTCTGCTGTGATGTTTCCCTGCAAAAGACTGCCCAGCTGTTGGTAATAGTGAAAACAGCTTGCAGGATTCCAGAAACCATCTGTGCTCTTCTTTGCTCGGGCTTCTAAAATGGTTGTGCAGCACTGCACGGTTTGGGTATTGAGTGTTACGGAGATGCCATTCTGCAGGCAGCGTGGATGAAACAGTTAATGTATAGACAGAGAGTAACTTGGGAGGTCAGTGCATGTAATGTGCTATACATACACATTCACCCTGATGGTATGCAGTCACCTCTAGGGATTTAGGATCCTAGCTGTTAAATGTTGCACATAAAGGTTAAGCATATAGAAACATTAACATATAGGCAAGGAGAAGAAAACAGAGCCCCGCTAAAGTGTATGAATGGACAGTAGGTAACTGCCCTTGCTTAGATCCTGCTCCACTGCTCTTAAGGAATCTCATTTTGAATTTATTGGCAGATCTTTCTTCTCGGAAGATCCCTTTTCCCACTGGAGAAGGATTGTTCATCTCTGTCCATTCTCCTTTAGACTCCTAGGAGAAAAGACAAGATACCTTTTTCACTCAGCCCCTCAGGTCATCCCATTTCTTCCTCTGGCCATTTTCAGGGCTTTTCCTGTATTTGCAGGTTTCTTCCCCCTCTCCACCCCCCCTTTCTAATAAATCGGTTTTGGCTGGTGTGTGCTGCCTCTCTCCTTTCCTGAAATTTGGGCAAAGAACCAGTTTGATTGGATATATGTGATGCAGCTGATAGGAGAGCAAAAACTAGAGCAGTGTGTGTGATAACACAGAAGAGGGAGACAGGCATTTACCTACGTGTGCGTTTGCTTGCTGTCTTTTTTCCTTTGCAGTGATTCCAGAAGCACAGACAGATCTGGGCCAACATTTGCCTCCAGTCTGAAGTACGTTGACTATTTAGGGAAGTAACAACCTCATCTGAAGCATATTCTTAGGCAGGAGCTACAGTATGTTTAGTTGCACTTGTCTGGAAAGGGAAGTTATGTTCAGCTCTGGGAGTGCTCAGATAACTTTGCAATAGTTTTTAATGAACTGGAAATCTGCAGATCATCCTGATTAATTGAGGGCAGAGGAGGTGAGTTAGAAACATAGACTCATGTGGGCTTGTTCTGTCTCTTGATACTAGTTATATGCTTGTGTGCAACACTTTTTTCCCCACATTTTTTTCCCAAAGAAATACTGAAATCAGTGAATATATCAGACTAAATCCTTCCTTGTTACTTATGAGAGATAGAAAGTCACGAATCACATGGCAGACAAGTGTGGAGTCAGGCAGACAAGTGCCAGAGTGACTGTCAGTGAGAGGTGACAGGAAAGCTTTTGCTATAAAGAAGTGAGCTTTCTCACGAAGAAAGGAGTGAAGAAAATCCTTGATTCAGCCCTGAAGAAAGGAGTGCAGACTGATAGACAGCAGCACACTGATGAACACCACAGATTTGGAGGGATATAGCTCCAGAAGGGTTTGTGAACCTTTGCTGCAGGCACATGGATGACATATTTTGTATTACCAAGACTTGGGGGTCCTGTCTCCTCCAGCCTTTGGCAGTGAATGCTCTGCCTGCCTTCGTTATGAAATTGCAGAAGTAACTCAAACCTGTGAGGTTGTCCACGATTTTGAGATTACTTTGGCCCCGTATGAGTAACCTCACGGCCTGTACTTTGGCACCAAATAGTCTGTGAGTGGCTTCCCATAACCCTAAAAATGGACTGATGGTTTCCAGATTTCAGACGCTGCAGGCACAGTAGCTGACGGCTTTCAGAGGATCTTGAGTCAAGGCCTGGAGGAGCCCTGGCGAGCTCTACACCAGCGGCTCCCTCACCCTTCATGCAATTCCTGGAAAATGCCCCACTTCACGGCCTTCAGCACCTTGGCTCTCCAGTGTGTGTAAGGCTGTGGACATGCTGTTACCCTCCATGCAGCCCTACTACCATGCATGCCCCTGCATCTACCTTGAAGCCATGCTGGGCTTGCTCTCTTCCTGTGTGTGGTGGAGGAGATTTGCTTCTTTTCTGGAAGCAGATAAACAGAAGAGGAACCATGAAGTATTTAACCAAACACTGGTCGAATACTGTGGAGTGCAACTTGGCTGTGAGTTTCTGAACAACTCCTCTGTGTAGGCTCCAGTGCTCCTCTTAGGCAGTGAAGGAAAGCTAATGAGCAAGGGAGTTTCCTGCCTGATTTTGTTACAGCCCACAGCTTGGCAATCAGTAGGTTGTGCTTCTAACAGAAAGTGTTTGGAGATGTCTTAAAACACTTGCTTCATAAGAGAAGTGATTGAGTGGTGCCTGGGTACTGTGATACCTGTTAATGACCATCTAGTGATGGTCACTAGCAGTGGTCACTGCGATCTTAGTGATGATCATAGTGATCTTCCTCTGCTTGCCAATATATGGAAATACAATAAGCTTCTCTGGAGCTCATACAGCTGAGCTGATGTACTCTACATCTGTCTTAGGGAAAGGCCAAGCACTTGATTTTTCTTCTGCTGTGGGGAGGCTTGGACAACAGAATCAAGCATGGGCAGAAATCAAATGAGATTCCTATAACTATTTCAGCCACGAACCTACTGGGTGAAAGAGAGGCAAAATTTCTTCATCTCTATGTGTAAAATGGTTGCAATGATGCATATGTACCTTGGCAGATACTTCAGGATATACTGATAAAAAATAATTTACATGTAATACCTACAGATAGTCATTTGTAACACACATCTACCCAGACCAGTCTGCTTGCAGGACAGGGGAGGGTCGTGCTGTGGTCCTATGGGGCTCGTGTCCTCCAGGAGGTGTTTTGCTGCCTAGTTCTGGTGTCCCTGATGAGATGGGCTACTAGGAGGGGAAGAGCAATTCCCTTTGCCTTGCAAGGGCTACATGAGAACAAATTGTTTTTAGCAGTGTTGACCATTTCTCTTTGTAGTGTAAGCTAAAAGCTGTTCTAAATACAGGCCTTCCTCCCTTTTAGAGATTTCTAGTGATTTTTAGAATAAATTCTGCACTCCACTGACCAAGAAATGATTGGAAATATACTGTTATCCTTTGCAGCTCAGTTCCTCTTCTGTTTGTTGAAGTTCCTATTCAGATCAAAAGTGCTGATTTCTCAACTTGTGAGCGATGAACTCCTGCTAACATCTCTCTGAAAAAGCAAAGGTGCGTGTTCTCTTCACCCTGATTCTGCTGGCACAGCAGTGTTTCTGTGGAAAGGGTCATTACATAATGATTGTGTGGCATAAGGTGAAAGACGCTTACGTTTCTTGCCTATTGGAATATTTCTCAATTAAGAGTTTTTCAGTCCAACAACATATTCATCTTTGTTAAGGATATAGCAAGACATCCATAAACTGGATATTCAAGAGCGATCCATATTTTAGTTGACGTAGAATGAAAGGCAAAAGAGCAGTGACATCCTGCATTCAGTAACTTTGTCTTCTCATAGAAAAATGATCCATTCCTTTAAGATCAGTACAGTACTTTGTCTTGTAACTAGGAAAACCTAGTGTAAAGTCTATTGAACCTCAGCTGAAACTTGAAGTGAGTCCAGGGAGAGTTTGGAGCTCTCATGCAATGGAGTTCAGGGAATCCAATTTGCTTTCGTTGGGCACTGGCTGGTTATAATGGTGGCTTTTTCACCAGGTAGCCTCAGCACCTCAGTGGGAGTTAAAACTGTTCTGTACATCAGAAATGAGAGAAATTCTTAATCCAACCTCTAGCATTCAGTATGTCTCTAGAGTGTAGGTGTACGTCCAATCTCCTAGTTAATGCTGCCAAAACTGTATGGACAAGGGGGTGTTTTGTTTTCTTTTTTTATTATTATTATTTTTCCCGGATGAACCTGTAGCTCACTATTTTCCTGTTTGAAGATGTTAGTTGTAAGGTAGCATAATATGGGGCTTGAGAAGAGGTTTTGAACTTCAGATTTTCCAACTTAAAATGAAGAAGGCAAAAAGTCCTGAAGAATCTCCCCAGCAATGTTTGCTCAGCTCGCAGGATGTGGCAGATGGATCAGTGGGATTACAGGCCATGACTGCTTTCTGTTTAGCATCTAGCGAGGTTTCCCTCCCAGGTGGATTTAATTACAGCGAGCACTGATCATTAGGGAGCATTGCGTGGTCACCTTCAAGGTGCTCTAGCTGCCTCAGCTGCACACTGGGTCCCATTTTACTATTTCTTGAACTGAATGTTCTCATACTTGGGTCTGTCTGTCACTTGGAAGATTGGTGTTGCCCAAAGCCAGACCTCGAGCCCCAGGGAAAAGAGCTGCATTTGCCATCTCTGGGCAAAAAATGATCTCTCCCATGCAGGAGATGGGAAACTCTTTGCTATGCTCATCCAGCAATCTGAGGGGCTGAAGGCATCTCCCAGCAAGTAGCAGAAGGAAATTTCTCTCTTTTCCTATAGCAGGCTTATTTTTTGTATTTACATTTTTTCCTTACATATTTCCTTTGTGCCTCCTTTCTTATTCTTATATTTTCTTGTATTAGACTGTCTTTCATTCTTATACTTTTTATCCTTATACTCTATTAATCAACTATCCACATCAGACCCTACTTTTGCCTAAAGCCTTCCCGGATGTAAACCATCACAAAAGCAGTAGGTTAGCCATTATTTGTTATACATTAATTCAAAGCTATAGTAGTACTCAATTACTGGCTAGTAACAGCTTACTTATAAGTAGTAAAATATTTAGTGGTTTTGGTTCTGCTATTCCCCCCTTCTCCACCCCCCCCCCATCAAGCCACCCCCCAAAAACCCCAGTGTCTTAAAGTCAGACTATACTAACAGTCTATGACTTGGAACCAAAAAGTTGTATAAAAAAAACTAAAAGGAATCTATTACTCCTCATCCTTGAGGATTTGGACTTATGTTAGAAACTGTTTTGTCTGTGCTTTATTCAGAGACTTGTTGCTCTTATTTCAGGCCAACTAACCAAGCCAAATCAAACGTGCAAGACACCAGATATGAAACCCTGCTGACTTACTCAGGATCGGTCTTATGGTTCTGCTATAAAGCAAACCTTGTTACAGTTTTCCATAAAAGAACGTGATGCCACCACTGGGAGTTGTGTGTGCATTTGTACAGTGAGGTACCAGGTAGGGATGTGTACAGGATGTATCCCAAAGTATCCTGGCTGCTTTCTGATCCAAGACCATCAGCACCCAGAACTGAGGCTAGGAGCAGAGGAGGGCAGTCAGGCCAGGTGTAGGAGCTCAGCAGCTCCTTAGGTCCTTTTTTATTGCCCTTTGGAAAATGCAAGCCGTGAACAGTTCCAGGTCCAGAGACCTGGCATGGACCCAGATCTTGGCCCTGATACCGCAGGAAATGCGATTAAAATGGAGCTGGCCAGAAAGGTGGGCTGTGGCTGCACAAGCCTGGATGTCAAAGCTATCTCAAGCCCCCTCTTCTAAGAGCGCTCTGCCTCTCGTGAAAGTGTCATTTATCTCTGCAGGTCAGGTCTCAGAAGTAATAAAACTGTCATATTGTTCCTGTTTCACAGTTCCTTATTTATAATGTAAATATACATCCTTTTGGGAACACGACCTTTTATAATGTTTGCCTTTGGTTATAATTAAATTATTTGCATAGGAGACCAATTTTCATTCTCAGCTCCTGTGGTGAGTACACCAAGTTTTCTATTAAAGAGGTCAGTTTTCTGATTACTAAGGCAACTAAAAAGGTTTATAAACAATAATGCCATAAAACATGCAAAGTTATTAAATGTACAGCCTATTCTTTCGTTTTATGGGCAGAGCAGAATGTTTAAGGAATCTTTTTGCAGTCTCCCAATTCCTGGCTTGTTATTTACAAAGCGATCAAAGTTCCCAGGCTCAAAGTTCTGGTTTACCTTTAAAGACTGGTATATGAAGGGTTTGTTGTCTATTCCTTTAGGCTCCAGCCTTGCTAACTTAACCCAGGATAGAAATTAAGTTCCACACCAGGCTTTCTGCATCATGATAAAGACCCTGGCACAACTGAGCTGAGCTGTTGATATGGCACAAGTAGGAAGAGAAATCCTGGGAGCGCTCAGCTTGTGTCAGATGGGATGCATGTGCTCTTTTAGCTCTTGTGCCTGCTCAGATGATCTATTCCAGCTAGGGCAGCAGAAGGGATAAACTAATTACAGGGTGTAATCTGTCTGCAGAGTCTCTGCATCAGGGCTTGGAGCACTGTTTAGCTTCTTTGGGAGTCATGGTACGAAGAGCCTTGGTGGGAACCCAGGATGACCTCCTCGGATGTGCAAAGGTAGAGACATAGAATAATTGGGGGTGGAAGAACCTCAGGAGGTCTCTGATCTAAATCAGAGGTAAGTTTGATCTTAGGTCCATTTGTTCAGGGCCTTGCAGTGCTTGTAATGCTTTTATGTGAGCACAAAGCAGCTGGGTATTCACTAGAGCTAGCTCAAGGCATGCAGCTCCTCCTCTGACCCCCAGTAATGTGCCCCTACGACCTGCTCCCTGTGCCACGAGACTGAGGTGCTGCTTGGTCTCTCATGCAACTGCTGCACTCACGATGGAAATACAATTACCGAACGTAGACAACTGGTCTAGGCTGTAGAGGTGGGCAGGACATTTCAGGGACATCTCCTGTGACAGTGCATGTGCCTGTAGGTTCATTTCCTTAAAGTGTGTTCTGACAACACCTTTTTCTTGGTAAGTGGGAGTGGAGCTGGGGTGTGGATGGAGTCTGGATGTCCCAGGGCCACTGTTACTGACACACACAGAGTGGGAGAGGCCTTGAAGGACAGGTTTTGTGGCACACAGCGCTGGCCAGGGCATAGCCACCCTGTCCATGCCAAGCAGAGGAGTTTGGTGGTGTTTTCTGCCCCCTCCTACTGCTCAGCCCCCATGGTGGGGGGGGCAGCATTAAGCCATTCCTGCAGCTCAGCTTGTGAGAGCCTGTTTTGCAGGCTAGCACGTCACATGCCACCGAGTGATTTGGGGACAGTGTTGCTCAGGCCAGATCGCAGAGGGTGTTTTGCTTTGATCTTTTCATTCTTTTCTTTTTTTTTTCCCAAATGCAGAAAACCACAAAGGCTTATGCTCCCTCAGAAAGTGCCGTGAGATGAAAATCCTGCTGAAGAACAATAGCTGCGACATGGTTAGAACATGCTTTTATTTTTGTTCCTACGTGTTTCGTGCAATGTTAGGCTGTGGTTATGCTTGTGGAGCAAATAGCTTGTTCCCTACTGTTACCATGTGGTATAAGCACTCCAAAGATGTGAAAGCGAGCAGTAGCCACTGCAGTTTTGTGTAGACTCCCATGTCCCCTGAGCCAAAAACTACTTTTGTTTTTTCTGCCCCAAGTCCACAACTGAGATGATAATTGGGATAAACTGGATCTGGCCTGCAGAATGGTTTTCCCTCAGACTTCTTGAGCATATGGTTGTTGATGCTTCTGATCAGGGTCCAGACCTGGGCTAGTGCAGACTCTCAGTAGAGCAAAACTGCTCAGCCACGATGTCGATACAGGGCATTGCTTCTGGATCTGTCGGTGCTTAGGTATCAGTAGGAGAGGAACAAGGTGTCAGGGAACAGCAGAAACAGAAAGTTAAATCTAATAGCATTAACTGCTTATCTTTAAATGTATTTCTTTTGAGTCTTCTCAGTGTGACCTACGTCAAACGCCGGGATGTTGGTTGGGTCTGTCCCAGGAATTGGGTTTGCCTTCTCTGAGAAATGTAAAGGAGGACATGGGTCTGACTCATCAAAGATGGCAAATCCACCTAGTCTCTTATGTAAGTTATTCTGTTGGTTTGTTGTTACCCTTGCAGTTAAAAATTAAGCTAAGAAGGACTGTGTGTGCGCTTATAACACTGAATTTATCGTTTTATTTCTTCTATAAAATCTCTTACAGTCTGAAGCAGTGTTGAGGATGTGGAGAGGGATGGATAGATGGATGAGCCCTCCTGTCAGCAGCCAGGATCCCTGGCTACATTACCACCTGTGCACTCCTGCTGTGCACGAGTGCCTGTCTATCCTGGTTCCTTCCCACATTCCCAAGAGCATCCAGGAGTACTCCATGTCCATAAAACTTCAGTTAAGCATAATCACTGACTTGGTAAATTTTATAGCCTGGCAAACTAACACCTGTAAAGCACCAGCTCTGGGTCTGCTCGAACACCTGCAGAGGTCAGTGTGAGCAAAGCTGCCAGCTCTGCCCTGCAAGGCAGCTCCTCGCTGTCCAGCTGCCTGTCAGGTATCAGCAGCAGGAGCCTACGAGGTGCTCGTGACAGCTTTTGCAGCAGAATTTAGGGAGTGAAGGTATCTCAGGTGGGCTGGTACACAGAGGAAATAGGCAGGAATGGGAGGGAATGATGCTTCTGGATACAACTGCTTGGAATTGAATTAATTGCCCCAGTTCCCCAGAAGATGCTGAACCCCTTTTTGGATCTCTCCCCAGGCAAAGCAGTCAAGGCTGCGCTTGCAACCCATGGCTGGGAGCTGCATGTGGTTTGCTCTCCCAGTCTCAGACCATCGGTCTTCTCTGCAGTGACAGGCACGCTCCCTCCTCCTCCTTCCCCCTCCTGGAGTTGAAACAAACATTTGCTTTTCCTAATTTGTGGGAAGGAGGGGAGCTTCAAAAGGCCATAGTGAGCTGAGATTTTCCAGCTCCCCTTCAAAAACAAATGTTTCTTTACCCTCCAAGGAATAAGTTGCTGCTGAAGGCACCATCAGTCCTCACTCCTTATCTTACAGCACCACCTGCCGTCGCCTGTGCACATCCCAAAGTGGGACAGGGAGGCCCTGAATGTGCACTGAGTTTTGCTCTGGAATAGGAAGGAGGATTAGATTTCCTTGTTCGCCACAAGGGGCTTGAGGAGTTTTGAGTAACAATTCACATTTATGTTCTACACCAGAAAAATGGTTTGGTTCCTGATTCAGAAAGAGGAGAACCCCCAATCTCTTGCCTTCTTTTAAGGCACTTCCACCAGGTCTTCGTGGCAGCATTTGATGCCATGACAGAGGTTGAGGGTAAGGAGGAGGTACGGAATATCCTGCAGATCCCTCAGGCAGCTGGAGCTTGGACTGGGAACTTGCCCAGCACACAGGGACACACCAGCCAGGTCATCTCAGGGACAGACGGGGGAGGGAAGTCTGCACATTTTTTTTCTGTCCAACTTAGCCTTGAAAGGGGGTGGCTGCCTTCAAGGACTGTGTTAGAGATTGCTCTCAGACCTCCTCCTTCCCCAAAGTGCAATCTTCATAGTTTTTAATCAAATAGATAAATCCCATACGTTTCAGGAAGATGGGATTGATGAACTGGGAATATGGGGGCTATTTTTTTCCTCTGAGAAGAATTCAAAAGTATTGAATCGTGCTGGGTGGCTGAATGCAACTCTTATCCCAAATTAGCTATAAAGTGGAAAATGTTCACAGACTGCTTTTTAAGTTTTAATTTTCTCACAACCTCTTCTCCCTCCAACTTTTCAGATTGTTTCCTTGCTAGCTATCTAATCCCATTTAGGAAATGAAAGAGGAAATCACGAGAAGTTTACAAAACTACCTTTTAAAATTTACCCTCTCCACGTTTTGAACTACATTTTGAAGCCATTTTAACCTCCAAAATTGCAGAGATGGGCTCTGAATATCTTTTCCTCTTCTACACCCATGCTAAAATACCTTAAAACTACCCTAGTCTGACTTAGTTTTCCATCACTAAAATGGGATGAGCACCCTCAGCCTCACAGGAGTTTGCCAGGATAAAAGCAATAAAGATGCAAAGATGCTCAGATGCCTCAAGGACACTCATAGCATTCCTTTAGAGAGCAGAACAAAATCTGTGCATTGACTGAATATCACAGGTTTGAACAACTTTTAATTGAGGGAGACTTGGTCTGAGGCTATACGTACGAGCGTGTAGTCTGCCAACCAGCCTCTCCTAGATAAAGTTTGCTCTTTTTTTACCCCCTGCATCCCAAAAACTTGCCGCCTTGTGCTGCTTTGCAGCTCCTCTCTGCTCTGTCCAGGCTACCAGCAGAGAGCACTGCTAGCACCTCTCCTCTGTGCTGCGATGTGGCCAGCAGTGCAGAGGTCCTGGCCTCTGCCGCTTCAAGGCCTAAGAGCCCTAAAAATCACTCCAGCACCTGTCAGTTCTATCAGAGGTTAAACCAAGCCCTAATCCTGCAGGAGCTTTTAAGCTTAAAAAAAAAAAATCAAGTAGTTCAGAAACTTCAGGAATGTGGGAGTTTTCTTTTAGGCAATCAAGCATTAGAGACCCACAGACTGCACAGGACTCTGCAGAGCACTTGGGCTTAATTTCATCTACTAACATGCTGCCTGCATGTCAAAGACCTCTGGCCAGATAGACAGGGGAGCAAAGGCTCTGCGTTTCCTTCCCTTTCTTACAGTCCTCCCTTGCACTAGGATTTTATGAATAAGCTCTCCTCCATCCCACCCTTTAGATACATTGGTGCAATTACTTGGTTGGTTGTTCATCTGCAGGTCTTATCTCCAGATTAAATCTGGGTTAACCCCCACTGCTGTGAAAGAAGTATGTATAAACGTCTGTCACTAGTTCAGTCATATGGGGACCTTGGGATCTCGTGTTGTTATTTCACTTGGCGTAAAGCTCATCATGTCATGGACAGTGACACAAATGGATATTGCTGTCAGTAAGGGAGCATTCTTGAGCTCTTCTGCCCACAAGGAGTTCCTCGTTTCTCTTGACAGTGAGCTAAACAAAAAGTCATCACAGCAACCCACTAGCTGAGACAGGTGAGAAGCAAAGCTGTTAGCCCCCAAAAGCATTTGTCTGCTCATATATCTGCTTCTTAATCAGTATTTCTGTTCAGTCTGATGCCCTTTCCTTTGCAGAGGCAGGAAGGACAGAAAATATGAAAACAGAAGTCTGATATAGCCAGAAAAGTAGAAGGTTCCGTCTCGCTGCAGAGTGGTTTGTGGTTGCTGGAACAGTTTGAGCTGCAGGAGACCTTTTGACTCTGCCCCAGCCTTTATGTTCAATGCAGAGCAAATCATTTTGAATGGGTTTGGGTGGTTTAAGCCCAGCTGATTCAGTGCTTGCAGGTGGGAAGACCTTCTTTCTCAAAGTGCTCAGATATCTAACTCCTTATGACTATGGTCCTTGTCCCTATAAATGCCTTGCCCTAATGCTGGTATACTCGGTGCCTGATGTCGCTTCCTGGGGAAAGATGGGCTTTTGTTCATCGTTACCTCCTCTTTTGGGGCAGGAAATACACTCTGAAGACATTTGCCCTGACTTTGGGTATGAGGACACGGCATGAGCAAAATGAAAGGAAGAGCAGGGCCAAAATCTGTTTCTAGGTGGGATCCAGGTTCTACCAGGAGCAGAGGGGCTCTGAATTAATGCTATCTTCATAATAGAAAGATGAAATCTGCAAGCAGTGTCTTGTCAGGCCTCACATGATCACAGCTAGCACATTTCGCTCTGAGCTTGACATCATTTTAATCTAACCCCGCTCTGGAGTTTGGGAGAGTCAGGCCATGTACCTGGTGGTACCTGGGCTCATTGCTGCAGCCCCTGCCGACATCACAGTGATATGAGGTAAAAGGAGCTGGCTGATTTTTGTTGTTCTGAACTTAGCTACTAGTTTTTAAACTCTGCAAATCAAGATGACAGTCTGACAGTTGGAGAGAAGCTGTGTATCTGCAAAAGTGCTTTTGAAAAGTCCTGCGGAGCCAGTCAGCAAGGTCCCGGCTCTCTGGCCTCACACCTCCAGCAAGTCCTAAGTGTTTTGTGTCAGGAAGTGATTTGATTAATGAAGTCAAACTTAGGCAGAAATCTGTTCAAAGGCAGCCTTTCCTCTGGAGGGTGTCTCCAAAGGCCACAGAAAGGAGCTGATTTTAGTAGCAGGGACAAAAGGAACATATGCCCTGGCATCTGTGGAAAGGATAACACAACGGGCCGAATACTCCTCTCAGCTGCAGTGACTTGATGGCAATGTACCACGAGCCACCTTAGCGTTGCTGCTAATTTATACTCCAAGGTGAGCAAGCTCCCCTGTTTGGAAAGATAGGACAGTTTTAATTGCTGATGAAAATGCAGATCTAGCACACACCATGCAGAGGAAATCCTTGAGTGTGGGAGTGGGGCAGAGAAACCTTCAAGATCCTTGTACCTTGCCCCTGCTTGCTTCAGGCAACCCACTGAGGCAAGCGGACTGGGAGTCAGGCATCAAAAAGACCTCCCAGGAAAGATAGAGACTGCCCGGAGGATTTGGAAAAGAGCTTGTTCCCAGCAGGGTTGGGCAGCAAATGCAGAGAACTAGGGGGAAGCAGCAGGAGCAGTCAAAGCACTTGGAACTTGGAAGCAAGACCCCTGCACTTGAATGAGGATGCTCAGCAAGAGGTGGAAAGGATGCAGAGTGGTGTGATCTGCACCTGGGTGTAGCTGTGTAGATATCCAGCTCTGCACATGACCAGTGACAGCACAAGTAGCTTAATCAAAGGCATGGAAGAGGCTAGGGAAACGTTTTATGATGACAAACTGGCTCTATCCAGCATGGATGGAGAATGTGCAACCTGCAATGCTGGAAGCCACAGGCTAGACCATCCAATTTGCACCACATACTTGGTCCTATATTGGGGATGGGACAAGCAGAAGACCTTCTGAGCATATTTTCTACAGTTCCTTGATATGTATTTCAGTGACAGAGAAGTGGCAGCCTGTCCAGGGTAGCATTATTTTTTCCATCCAGACAACCATGCTCTAGGATCATCAATTAAGGGATTTTTCTGGGTCAGCATGGACTCTCCACATGCACCGCACTGAGACCCTGGCTTGCAGCCCTGCAGGTGCACAGGTCTTGGGGACAGGAGGACACGGTGGGAGAGTCAGGGGTGACATCTCCAGGGTTTGCTCTCTGAAACTGGGTCACCGCCTGCAACAACAGAAGTGACTCCCAGCACAAATGGTAGGTGGTACCTGGAAATAACCTTGCCTTTTTGTCATTTTTTTTCATTGCCTGATTGTCCTCATGTGCTTCTGCCCGGGAAGTTCCTCAGCTGCAGCCCACGCTGTGGCTGCAGTAAAGCTCAGTAGACAGGGAGTTGCTCTGCACTGAGACAGTAATGACCTCACTGTTTTGGTGCAACAAACAGCTCATTTGGGCTTCATTTAAGCAGAAAAAGTGGCCACAGTGCAGTGAAGGCTGAGGTTGACGTATGCCAAGCGGCCTACAAAGTCCAGTAATGTGGGACGGCTGGGAAGTTGTGCAGGGCTTTGTGTGAAGCAGACAGAAGTCACACGGATGGGTCGGGATGCCCCTTGCTCATTGGAGACTTTTGGGATGTGCCCAGACTTTGCTACCTCACATAGCAAAGAGGGCCCAACCTTGTTCAGGGACCAAGTCTCTTTTCATATATTTTTATGTCTTCCCCCTTGTAAGCAGCAAAGGTTTCTTGCCACAGTTCACTGCCGAGTCCTTTTCACTTCTTACCATCCCTCTTGCTGCCAAGAGCCTCCTCTCAGGAGGACACTGCATAGGAACGGAGGCTTCAGCACCCCACTTTGGTCATGAAACTTGGATCAAAACTTTAAGAAAAACACTGTCTGTACAAGAAACTCTGCATTGCCCATTTAAAACTTAGGATTTTTACTCAAATAGCATAAAGCCACTCAAGTGTCTTGGACCTCTGTCTAGTTCCTGCCTGTAATAATTTAGATAATGCAAATAATGAAAGAATTTATCTGAAATTCATCAGCAGTTTTAAACTTTGTGGTAGTTTGTGGACAGTTTTAAACAGATTAACTGGACTTAAATGCTTTTTTGTTCATTTGAAAATGTATTACTAGATTTTTATACATGCTTGAGAACTTTGCTGAATGACTACAGGTTAAAAAAGCACTGGCTCCTATTACATTGTTATGCAATATAAGCACCTTGCATAATTACCTTAGCCCCAACATAATTTTAATTATGTTAGAATTAGTGCAAAGAATTTTATCTGAGACTGATGTAAATATTTTGTGCTCAATACTTTGATGTGCCTGGAAAGAGATTAAGGTTTGCTTTGATAATTAGTCTGTTGCATATGGCCAAAAATTCATTACAAACACAGTTAATTAAGTTGTCAACAAAGCTTTGGTCTCTGGCGGGTGAGAATAACTCAATAATTTTGTTTGGCTTGACAGGGGATTTTCGTTTTATTGCTATCAACCTCCGATGTCCTTAGGGACCCAAGTCATCAAGGCATTTTCCAGGAGACTGTGAATAGTTTTACACATGTACATGATACCACCCGAGGACTTATCATAAGAGGAGGAAATGTCAGATTTGTGCTCTGTGAAGCTCAGTGCTCCCCAGCTCAGGTCCTGTGGGTCCCTGGGACAGGTCAAACACAGGGATTTAAAAAGTGCCGGTGGGGAGAGCAAAACGTGGTGTCTTTGGTCGGAGGGCCCTGCAGCTTTGCCCAGCCTGGCTGCCACAAGGGCAGCTGGCAGCAGGACGCCCCTACTGCAGCGAAAGCAGAGGAGTGAGCAATGCTGTGACACAACCGCACAATGTTGTTTTGTCCTTCTCCTGGGGCTGGTTCTGCCTCTCAGAGCTGGAAAAGTGCTGCGCAAATTCAGCTTTGCGCCTAGGAGGAGGGCCAGTCCTAACCCCCCTTTGGATGCTCAGGAGTGCAGCTCGCATTGTAGGAAATCAAGGGCTTTTCCCTCAATATCCTTCCCTGCATTGTGAAGGCAAGTTCGCGTGTCCATAGATCTTTTCTTGGCCTGTTGCTAGATCGCTGCTGGAGGGCTCAGCCAGCCCCGGTGGTCTCCAGAGACCCCAGGGTGCTCGTGCTCTGCGTGAGTCCTCCGTGCCCACAGCTGCCTTGGGCCGTGCTGGATCCATGACCTCCCTCCTAGCATGTAGCGTCGACACCCTATGCCCATCCCCGAGGTGGCCCCTGCTGCACTTAGGGCCAGGTAGGTGCCAGCGAGCACCAGGAGAGCACAGGGTTAGGGCACCATTCAAGGACCAAACCCAGAGCACCTCCACGCGACTCGTTTACATTTCAAAGAGGCCATTTGTTTCATCTGGCAATTAGCTTCCACCCTCTGCAGAAAATGACTCCATTAAAAAAATAAAAAGAGCTCCTGGCCAATCTCCCCCTTTAAATATTTTTTAAGTGCATGATTAATACACTTTCCTAGCCCCCGTCTAGGACTGCGGAGGGAGGTCAGGGAGCAGGTAAATGAAAGAAAATGGCTTCACTCGGCATTGACTGGGCTATTAATCACTGCCCATTTTCTATAAATCATGGCAGATGGCAGAAACAGGCAGGTACTCATGGGAAATGACACACTGCGCATGATGGGAATCGCGGATTGCAGCGGATACTGGGAAGGGACGAGGTCACCCTTTCCTGCACCGTCCCTGGCGAGGAAGGCCGCTTGCACTGCACCTGCGCTTCACCTCTGCGTGACAGTTCCCTGCCTGTAAAATAGGCCCGTAAAAGTTTGCAGGAGCCCTGGAAAATTCCCCACATTCCAGCTGGGCTGGATGAGTCCGTCCAGGGATGGCTCTGTTTCTCATCAGATCGCAGAGGCAGGGCCGGTTAATACTTGCAGCATGTGCCCAGTGCCCCTCAGCAGGCAGCAAGCGCCGGCGAGGTGGGGATGGTCCAGGCATTATCCTCATTTAGCCACTGTTGTGAGTGATACCTTTAATTGGAGCAATGATTTTGCATTTACCAGACATTAAAACCCAACGCTGAGCGCTCGCTGTGACTTTGCCTGAGAGCAGACACAGATGCAGATGGCAAACACGCTGGAGGAGCTGACACTGATAAAGCTAGGAGGGGAGATAAATCCCAAAATGAGCTTGCATTTGGCAGCAACGTTCATCCAGACCTTTCATTTGCAGCGCTCCTGATGGATCCCCGCTGCATGCCTGCGAAATGCAGCCCTCTCTGGAGTAGCTGACCCTCATATAATACCTCCCTGCAAGGCTGGAGGAGTAGTGCTCCAGTAAGGGGGTCTGTAAGGGATGTATAACAGCAGTTCAGGGTGGTGGGGAGTTGTTACTTTTCTAAGTCTGACACACAGGGGACTAAGTATGAGTGAATAAAAAGTTCATTTTATAAAGAGCTTGTGTGTAAGGGAAGACCCGTGCTCTTCATGGGCTTGCATCCTCTCCTGCACATTGCCAGTCAGCCACAGTAACCAGCTGGGATATCCACTGTTGCATTTGCTATTTCTTCCCCCCATATTAAAAAAAAAAAAAAAAAAAAAAAAAAATCTAAATAAGCAAATTGTTTCTCCTCACCCTATTCTTTCACAAGAAGAGACATGGGGTGAATTTCTTTTTCCCTTAGATGCAAGGAGAGCTTATGTTGAGCTAATTACTTTTTGCTTTTCCCTTAGCCTTGTGCTCACCTGCTGACCCAAAGCCAGGCCTGCAGGTGGCAGCCCTTGGTGCTGCTCAGCAAGGAGAGTCCAGCATCACTGTCCGGAGCGAGTCCTGCTGAACTGCCCACCTCGCAGGCCCCTGACACAGCAGCTACAACTACTATTTCTCTGACAGGGTGTATTCGTTGGAAGGTGCCTCCAAAAGGGGTGGCAGAGGTTGCAATTCTGCTCGCTGCTGCTTGCCCTTGCAAAGGCACACGGTGTTCCTAGCAGTAAATCCCTGTGCTAGGGGCTGCACAAAGGTGGGACAGTGGCTCCAGGCACGATCCAGTTTCTGGGTGTCAGTGACGTTCAATTCTCTATGAGATGTGGTAAGTAATTAAGTACACTGAGGTCAGTTCATGGAGGTGAGGTGGTATAGGGATCATGAAGGCAAGGGAAAGTTAGGTAAAGGGATTTTTTTCAGGGAGAGACACCCAGAAAGTGAGATGAGAAGAAGATTGACCTGCAAGAGTGACCTGCAAAGGAAGAAATATCCTCCCGAAAGACTAAAACAACTCATAAGGAAGAGGATCTGGAAGAGAAGGCCTGTGAGAGCTGGAGAGAAGAGACGAGCGTGCATGAGCCAAGGAAGCTTCACATGATGAAGAACAGGCCGGGAGCTGGAAAGGATGGCACGGGGACTTCAAACACCAGCTGGGTGGCCCTGAAGCCGCCGAAGTCTGCCCCCTCCCTGCCTATGGAGCTGGGACACCACGCTGCTCTCTCGCTTCCCGCTGACGGATCTGCAGCAAGCAAGGAGCAGGGCTGGACGTTTCCTTGGGGAGCTGCATGCGCTTTCCAGCGAGGCAAGAGCAGCAGGGGAGTAGACTGAAGGAAAAGAGAGACAAACTGCACACGGGCCTAGAGGCAAGGGGGAAAAGCTGCTTCTGAGGGAGACCTTGCTCCAGCGGGATGGCTTGCGGCAAGCGCCACTCGCCGCCCCAGCCACTCCATCTCCGGCGTGGGTGAAAGCACCTTTTGTTCCGTCCCGTCCTGCCACTCCGTGTGTTATTGAAACCGGATGTTTTCCACATGAAACCAGCCCCAGCCAAGGACGGCTGGGCAGCGATGTCCTTGCAGCCCCGCTCCACTGCTCCGGGGCCACTTCGCCTTCACGCTGCCCTCTTTGCGGCGAGACTGACACGGGCTGTTTTGGGGGAGGGCAGCTCCTTCCACCAGCCCTTTCCTGCCCCCTGCCTGCTCCCCCCGCAGGCCTCACAAGGGCCTAATATTTGTGCGTGTGTGTTTTAACACGGCATATGGTCTTCATTACACGCAGACTTCTCACTTCCATAATTATCCCATGATGGGAGTTCCTGTCAAAGCCATAAAGAAAATTCTCTTCCCCCCCGCCCTGCCCCCCCCGCCCCCGCCAGCCCTCCCCATAAAACTCCCAGCGCTTTGCAGGCACACGCTGGTGGCGGCAGCCTCTGCACGGAGGGGAAAAAGGCACAAAAAAAGCCAAACCCACATTTCTGGCATTAACCCTTTGTGTGCAGCTGCTGTGGAGGCGGCTTTGGGGCTCTGGATTTGGGACGGGGGGAGCTGAGGGAGAGGCTGTGCCCAAACCACGGTGCAGCAGGGACCGGCGCCCGCCTCGCCTCCCGTCCCCGCACCTTTAGTCGCTCCGATCACTCCTCCCTTCCGCCCGCCGCTGAAACGCAGCCCCTGCGGGCAGAGCGTGGCAGCTGCTGCGCAGCGCAGCACAGCGGCTCCCCTCCGGCCCAGGACAGGAAATTAAGGCGGCCGTGTCTGCGGGGGGAACTGCAGCCAGCAGAAGGCAATTACCTGCGCTGGAGCCCGGCCAGCGGCCGCTGCGCGCGAGGATGCCCCGGCGAGCGGAGCGGCCGCCAGCGACCGGCGCTCAGACCAGGGCACGACGCCGAGCAGCCTGAGCCCTCTGCCCTGGCTGGGGGGGCAGGAGGGCAGCCCCAAACTCGTGCACGGAGGGAAATGCAGCTCTTGTCTGAGTGGCTGAATTTAGAGAGATTCGGGTGGCTTGTGCTCTGTGTGCAGTGGCAAGAGGGGTTGGGTAGTAACCTGAGGGGTGACTTCTGAGTGCCCTTTCCCGGCCCAGGAGTTGCTCGCAGGAGAGACCAAAGGGACCCCTTGCCCTTCGGGAGGGCGGTCGGGCCGTGGCCTGGCCGGGATGCGCAGGGCTTGGCTGGGCGGCCGCGGGTGACACCGCTCACCGCAGCGCGCGGCCGCCCGTGTGAGGAAAACCCCGTTTCCCGCTAGGTGGTAGAGAAGAGCTTGGCTGAGCAGCCTCCCCGTTGCGACAGCTTCTCACAACCGAGGAGCAGGGAACGGGGGCTGCCCTAAACCCACAAGTGTTTGTTTTAGCTCAGACTCCAGCAGAGCGGCCTAAGCCGTAGGGGCCACTGTGGCCGGGCACGGGGCGGCGGGAAGCGCGGCGCTCCGGGAGCCAAGCAGGGAGCTGGGTGCCCATCACGCGGTGAGCACGAGGGCTTCCCCGCTCGCCCTGCGGCCCCGCTGCCAGCCCTGCTGCAGCAGGCACGAGGGCTCATTTATCTGGGCATCTGCGAGTGCTTTATGGCCCCTCACTGATTGGTCTCGGGAAATGTGATGTGAAATGGACTGACGTTATTAAGAAAATAAATAAAGGTGGTGGAGGGAGAAAACTTTAATGCTGCTTGCAAGAGGGCTTCGCATCTTCAGATCCTGGTAAAGGAGCCTCACCTGACATCCACACCAACTGTTTAACCTTCTTTCACTTGTGTCAATGGTTCTCCCCTCCCCAGGTTGCGCTGGTACCCTTCAACCAAGGGAGTGTAAATAATGCCGAAGTAGGGTTTATATCCAGCCTGATGTGGAGAGAGAAGTACACTGGCAAGTGGAGGAACCCCTGCCACAGCAAGAAGGTGACATCTCCTGCTGAGATCTCCAGTGCTCCCAGTGAGAGTCTCAAACCGGGATCCCCAACAGCCCATGTAGCTGCTTGGATGCATCCAGGAAAGTGACAGAGGCTTCAAGAAGCGACAAATAACCAACCCCGCTACTGGAAGGCAGGATCAAATATCCCATGTCTGACAGGTATTTGTCCAAGCAGTTCTTAAAGATCTCTAATGGTAAAAGGTCTGCAGCTTCCTCAGCAATCTGTGATATCCTTTTCATCAGAAAGATTTCCCTGCTGTCTAATCTGAATCTCATTTTTTTTTCCTGCACTTCAAGACGATGACTTCTTATTCAAGAAGTCTGGGCATGGAACACATCACCCTTCCTTTTCAGTGTAGTTTATCACATTTCTGAAGCCCACTGCCATCACACCTCCTGTCAGTCTTTCCTTTGGAAATCAGTGTTTCCTGGAAGATAACCCTTGTGCTCAACTTTTCTGTGGTCCTTTTCCTATGCTCCAAATCCTTCTTGAAGTGCAGGCTCAAAAGCCCTGGGCAAAGTGGGAAATTTAATCAGGGGTCATTGCTGAGGACCCTTGACTCTTACTAAGCCAAAGAACTGTGTGTGGTTTCAGCCTTGGGCTGCTTTAGTTTGTGCTTGTTGGGTCTTTTGTGGGAATTCAGAGCCGGATCGCCAGTGACAGGCACAGGAGCGCCCAGGCAGAGCGTGAGGCACCGAATCCACAACCTGCTCCCTCCCCCGACCTCCGGCTTCGCGTATCACATTTCGCTTGAGGAATTTTCTTGCACTATCTAAAGCGCTGGTTCAAAGGAGGAAGGGTGGCAGGTGCTGCAGATTCTGGATATGTCAGGAGCCCATCATTCAAACGTCACACCTGGAATTACTTTTGCACACCTCCATAATTCAGAGCAGGGTGAAAGGGTGGCTCTTTTCTTTGAATCATTTAAAGCTTAAATAGGCTGTTTTTTTGGGATCACACAAAACCAGAGACATTCGAGCTTCTCTGGGGAAACTGGATGAATGGGAACTGTGCAGCTGAGCTGTTGGGGACTGGTCTCTTGCTGGGGAGCTCATGATCCCAGCACTGGGCTGGGATGCCTAATGCTAGCACAGATGCCCACATTTCCTGTGCAAGGAATGCCCTAAGCACAGCAGTTTGAATTGGAACTGGGAGTCACGGTGGTGGTCTAAACTAATTGAGAGGATGGTCCAGGGGAGTCATGCATCTGAAATTGCTTGGAAAGTACTTGCAATTCCTTTGGAAGGTACCTGCAGCCATGTGATGGCCATTTCCATGATACGAAGATCCAGAGGCTGTGTGTCCTGTGCTTAGGTTTCAGGATGACTATTTGGATAGATATAGCTTGGTCTTCTTTGCAAAGGCTCATAAAAATAGTAGACATTTCGATATAGGTCGTGGGAGATAGTGAACCTGAGTTTTAGGGTTTTTTTCGGGTTTGTGGAAGCTTGAATACATATTATTAACTTTCCATGAGAGCAAGGCCTCCTCTCAAAACCATGAATTTCATGGGTCGAGGAGGAAAATAAACTACGTTGAACATGATTTTGTAAACTGATTTGGAAGGCTTTCAGCTCCCCAGCTGGCTCCACACTTCTTTAGCACTGTCTGTCTCATGTGAAGCAGAAACCCCCCGGAGAGCCCATTGTCTTGCACTAAAATATCATACCACAGTCCCCATGTGGTCTGACTCTGGCCAATACACTATTGTGCCAAAACACACTGTTAGAGTGAGATTTCCTCCAGGAGAGGCAAAGCTGCAAGTCTCCAGGCTCGAATGATGATAAAGTGGAAGGAAGGAGGGTTGCATGTGTCAGGAGTGGGATTATATTGCAAAAAGGTCTCTAACCCTCACCCTGCATCAGGCTTGTGCCAAGATTTTCTAGAGATTTGGAGAATCCAGAGTGTGCTGCCTTGATGCTGTGCCACAGTGTGGTAAGTGTAGTTCAGGCAGAGGAAGGACAGTTCCAGCTGCTGGCAGATGAGCCCCTTTTGAAATGATGCAGCCTCAGACTTTCTCCCTGTGCTTTCCCCAGTAAAAGAAGCTTCCTCGTCCAGCTGATCCCCTTCTGGGCTGCCCATGCAGAAGGGCTGCAAGGCCAATGAGGGTGGGCAGGAAGGACGGGCTGCTGCAAGGGCATCGCTGTGCATGGAGAGGGCGCAGCGGGGCACTGGGATCCTCTGCTGCTCTACAGTGAATGGTCAGAGATGAATTGTCAGATACTGGGAAAGTTCCAGGCAAATGTTTCCAGCCCACTATTCAATTTCAGCCAGAAGACTTGTTTTATGAAAAATTTGGGGGGGGAGAGTGAAAGAGGAGGGAAGTCTCCATCTGGTGGCCTCTGCCCACAAGGAGATTACTGAGTGGTTGACAATAAAGTCTCTTTGGGGGATTCAGCAGGTTTCAATTCTTTTTGACCGCAGTTTTCACAACAGTTTCTAAACCTAATATTCCTGAGAGCTCGCTCTCTATATGCTCACACTGAACAGTTCCCTCTGGAGCATGTATTTACTTTGCTTTAACTATAATCTTCAGATCTTCCTCAACAGGAGCAATATGGAAGAAACAAAACAATGTCAAAACACAATTTGTCTCAGCGCTACATTGACCTTCTAACTTGCTTTTCCTTCTGAGTATCTTGAAATATTTTGTTCTTTAATGTGTTAATCTTCACAGCAGGCTAGTGGTGCCCAGAATTGCTATAATTTCTCCCTCCCTATTGTTTTGAGGAATAAGGAACTGAGGCACAGATCAGTTAAACAAATTACATGGAATCAGGCAGGAAACCTGTTGCAAGCATGGCTGAGAACTTAGGTGTCCCAAAATTTGATAAATACTTTCGAAGAGCTTTTTGGTACCCTTTCTGAAGAACCAGACCACGACTGCAGATGGCCAGGACTCTGAAGCAGAGCAGGGCATGTTGTTCTCCTTGCATGGTTTGCTGGTGTGTGCTACAGAGAGAGAGATATAGACAGTAGGTCAGAGTAAGCAAGTAGTGCCAGGGACCCAGCCTCTCTGACACAGCAGGACTTCTCTTTTCACTTTTTTAAAATTCCTTTTTTTTTGTCCTTTTAAGTACAGTATTCCCCAGACAGTTGTAATATCAAGTGTACATCTTTGTGCGAAGAGGGGCAAGATGGGACTCTACCTCACCCAAAGGCTACCAGACCCCCCAAAAGGCTGAGAGCTTGGAAAGTGTCCGTACATTCGGTCTCTTCCCTGAACTATGTGTGCTTCATGAGCCTCCAGCTCAAGGAATCTTGGAAGGAAAGACCTTCTCATGAGATCTGTGGTGCATTCAGTCCCAGCCAGAAATACCACAAGAAAAGTCTCCCTTGGGGAGATCCCAGCGCAGACCAGGAAATGCAGAGTGATGTGAGAGTGAGAAAAATCCAGATGTGACCACTATCTATCTGTTTGAAATTTTCTCTGGGAAACCAAGTTCTCCTTTGTGGAGTATAGCTCGGTCAAGCATCCTTCTCAAACGTACCTAACCTTTGCCTTTGCCAGCTCTTATGAAGACAGAGCCATGTTTCAAAGCTGTATGTATGTATCTGCGTGTGTGTTTACGTGTGGAGCAAGTTTCCAGCAGATCACTTACTTGCAGTTATTTCCTGCAAATAGACCATGCACTGAATGAGCTTCTTGCTCCTGCATTCAGATCTCTGGCCCAGACAACTGGCTAGGGAGAAACATTGGCTTCTTTCCTGCTGGACAAGTAATGTACTTTAAATTACTTTAACAAGAAGTGCTTAAACATTTGAGTTTTTAAAATCGAAGCAATTCCTCCCAAAAGAAGCCATGTGTTGCCTTTGTTCTCTTCCATAGTTTAGTGGTTTTCTTTAAAGTTTTAGTTTGCTTTCCGTCCCATGTCAGCCTGGGAAACTCAACTGAATACTGAGGAAAATATCTCTTTCCTTTGAAGAGATACTAGTTGGTGTGAGTGATGGCTACATCCTAGGGAGTCGGAGGCAATTGTATTTTGGAGCAGTCAGTGGTGGGCTCAGGTTGTGGGAGGGTGTCTACACAGAAGGAAGATTCCCAAAGTTGCCAGGTAAGTGCAAGCTGGGGGACAGGGCTGGGAGGTGAACTGGAATTTGGTGTTGGTGCTCCCAGGAGACACAGCAAACACTGAACCGAGCCCTGTGAAAACAGACTGGAGTGTTACCAGGTTTAAATGCCTCGACCATGAAGCTCTGCTTGAACCCAGCAGGCTCAGAATGGGCCAGCTCTTGGGAGATGAGGGTTACAAATGCTTGGAAGAGCAATGGACAGAAGAGTGTGTTCCTGTATGTGTGGGTGCTCCAGGAAAAGGGGGAGATCACATACAGTTTTCATTATAAACCTTCGTTTAATCTCAAAAGATCATTAATCTCACCCCAATATTTGCTGTTTGTTAGCTTTAGATATGGGGCAGGCACTGTCAGTTTTTTGGCAGCTCAACTTTCCTGATTAAAATTAATGATGATAGGAACAGCAAAGTCAAACTTCTGGCTGTAACTTCCTTCTCCTTTTGCCTGAATGCATCCAATTGGCCCCAAACTGAAAGCGCTATTCCCCAGCAGAAACTTTCCAGCATTTATTCATCACATACAGAGTTGACAAGTGCCTCCAATTCTCTGGTTACCAGTGCACTAATGAACATCTGCTAATGTTTCTTGCAAGTTCAAGGACTTGTGTAGGCAGTAGACTGGGGACCAAATATGGGCCTGAATAAGATAAGAGATGGAAAGCTCATAGCTGCTGAGCATAGACCAGCTCCAGTATAAATCTATTGATTTCAGCGGTTCAGCAGGATTTTGCGTGCTGGTGGGGATCTCAGCCTGTCATTGCTAATGCCTCTGAGCCAACAGCTTCCCGAGGCCAACCCTCACTTTACAGCTCCCTCCGACAAGTGGGGCTTCAGAAGAACAAGAGAACGTAACAGTAATGCAGGTAGGCAGGCTGTGCTCTTCCAAAGAGAGAGTCCTGGAGAGTCTGAGATAAACATATGAAAACTGAGTCCATTAACCATTGGGGCATCTCGTTTAAGAGGTCGCTGGCAGTGTTTTTCTATGGGGACAGAGTAGTTTATAAATGGTAGGTTAGAGGTGCTTGTGCATGGCAGAGATGTGGTGTTGGTAGGAACATATTGGTAGGAACGTACCATGTGCAAATCATTTCTGACAAAAATTAAATATTTGAAAAAGGAAATTCCCCTACCAATGGTATGAGCAAATCATGCACAAATGACTAATAAATAGCACTGCAATCTTTCCTTAAGCTGTGATTTATCTACCTGGAGACTTATTAAAGAAATGTTCCTGCTGTTTGCACAGTTTATATCACTGTGCTGCCTTTTGATGCTTTCCAGTGTCAGAACCCTCTTTGCAGGCTCTGGCAGTCCGAGCAAAGGGCCCCTGAGTGGGCCCTGTTTCAACAGCACTGCTGGAGCTGGAGGAGGAGGCCTGTACTTGGGAGCTGGAAGGAACTGGCCCAAGTTTTTCTGGATTCGAACCGTTTGTCCTTTCGCCAGCTGCCTCTCACTGGAGGAAGGAAAGCGCTCTGAGCTTCAACTTGTGACCTGTCCACGCGGGACCACCAGTGTGGCCTGGGGGCTGTGGGAAGGAGAGGCCAAAGGAAACATCAAGGGAAACATCAGGCAAATAGAGCAGACCCTTGGGGTTGTGCTGCCGTCTGTGCTTGCTGGTGAGGTGCCCATGCATCTCCTGCGACCACTTCTTTGGGTCGTGTTGCCATGGACATTATTCCTCTCATCCTGGTGAGAATGACCAGGATCTAAAAAGAAAACTTGGGAGGACTCAGTGGCACAGTTGTCTCCTCCAGGATTACATCAAGGATGAAAGTGTCCCCGCTGTGTTCAGGGATTTAGACATGCCATTGGAGACACCAGGTACATCAGCATGGTTATTACTTTCCCTCTTACTTCATGTAAGTAAGAGGGAAAGTTTCCATCTTACTTCTGTCCCATCTCCTGCTACACACACTGAGTGCCCGATCTGGCCCCTCAGCACAGGAGCCAGAGCCCTTCAGAGGCTGCATTTACCCTCTGGTGCCTCTGTGCATGGGGGGATGAGAGGGATGGCTTTGCTCTGCTCAAGCAAGCGTTTCTATTTTATATTTTAAAAAAATACAGAGCTGTCTGGGATGGCAGAAAACAAGTTATTTTAGAGTCTAAAAGTACGCGCTCTGCAAAGTGCCAGAGGTACCTGTAATTCTGGCTCAATCCTTTGCTGTGCCGGAGCAGCACAAGGATGCTGGCTGTCTGCTCCAGCACCCAAAGAAAACAAGCCAGGCATTTGCAGTGAAAACACCTCATTTTCCTGCTGCTTCCCATGTGTTTGGCAGCCCAGCGGCCTGCAGGACTGGCCTCGAGGAGTGCAAGGAAGCGCGGCTGGCGCAGGGCAGCGGCAGGGCCAGGGTGCACGGCTGCCTTTGCTCCTGACTCCAGCGCACGTGGCCTCTCCACCTGCCCTGCAGGTTGGTAAAACCCATCTGCAGGAGGCAGGAAAGAAGCTCCTTGGCTTTTGTGTTTTTATTATGAGCTGTTCTTAGCTTCTGTATTTAAAGGAGGCAAATATGGAAACCAGCCACATCCAACTGTTTCAAAGCCAGATGTATAGGATTCTAAAACTGCATCATATTTTTGCTTTCTCTTCTCCGAACACTTCACGGGCCTGTGTTACGGGTCGGGCAGCACTTGGAGGATGCCTGCGTCTCGCTGCCGTTGTTGGACAATAGGATCCTGCTTCTCTCCAGTACTTGTGGGATGTGACACAGCGGCTTCATCCGTTCTGACTCAGTCTCCAGGCAGTTCTGCCACCACAGCGCAGACACAGGCAGAGCTGAGGAGTAGGAATTGATGCTGGATCTTCTTTCACTCCTGTCTGGGAAAAGAAAAAAAATCTGTAACTGTCAACAGGTTTAATATTGCTCGCTCTGACAGAAGGCCAGCCTGGAAAGCATACAGCATCGAGGGGGCTGCAAAATCAGGGTGCAGTGTAATTTAGAGGTTTCTTGCCCCTTTAAAGAAGTTTGCATGTTATGCATTTATCCTCCTTGTAAAAACAATAGAATGTTTATAAAATCTTAAAGCTCATCTTAGGGAATGGGAGGAAGAGAAAGGGGATAGAGGGCAGCTCAGGGGAATTTTACTCTTGCATCTCTGCAAGAAATGCTTGAAACCTCCTGCATGGTCCTCACCAACAAGCAAATCAAAGCTGCCTTTCTTCGCCTTTGGCAGTAGAGCCAAGGCAGCATTTTTGGGCCAAGACAGAAGGGAGTCTGATAGGGAAGTGCACACCCAGAACAGCACAAATGACCCCAGCTCCTGGGGCCAGAATTATTTCTGGAATAAGGGCAATTGCACAACTCTCCCTGTGCTCTCCAAGGGCTGAAAGACCTTCCAAGGAAATTGCACTGTCTGCTGACTTCACAGAAAACAGACTCAGGTCTTCACACAACAGCCACACTGCAAGTTGGGTCATCACATTTTGACTGCGGACAAGTCTACAGAAGACAAAACCTTATAGCAGCAATGCCCGGAACAGACAGATTCAGCAGAAATAGGACCTACTTATTTATTTCATAAGTGTCTCCTTTAGGATTTTTTTCAAGAGTATCATCCTCCTTTCAACACCAACCAGGCAGGAGGAGCCAGGGCTGCAGAAGCCACCATCTGAGCTGCCCTCTGAGCTCCTGCTGCTCAGCCCAGGCCTTTGACACTGGTTCCCTCCCCTCCTGGCAGTGGTGGACGAAAATCAAACATTACATCAATTACAATCAAACATTACATCAAAACAGCATTACATATGTCTGGTGTTCTGCGCATATGTGCACAGGCCGACTCACAGTCACACTCGCACGTACAGGGAACTACACATAACTGAGAAAGCTTGAAAATCTCCCACTTAATGTCTTCTGTCAGAAAATGCTGCTCTGTCAAAATTGAACTATCCCACGGGACAGTGTCAATCTGGACAAACTTGAGTGTAGGGGGAAAAAAAAGGCAAAATAACTCATTTTGATAAACTTGCAACAGTCATCTGTCAGAATGGGACATTTCAAGTTTTCAGACTGAAATGACTTTTCTTTGGCGGCACTGTGCATTAATATATATCACAGTATAAATTTGCACATGAAATAAATAGTACCAAATGAGTTATGAAACAGAATAAAAATATACAAATCTAGACTCGTGTAGAAACATGGAATACCCTAAATATGAAATACACATCACATATAAGTGGAATGGAATGGAAAACCTATAAAAGAAAATAATCCAAAATGCAAACAAATGCTTTGATTGCCCCCACAAAAAGTATTTGCAGAATATTGCTTTGAACGGGCTTTTTGATGAACTTGCTCCATTTTTCCTCAGATTTTATTTCTATGTCAGAATTTCCAGCTGAACAGGAACACTGGCTCCTGACAAGTGCTGCAAGGGGCAATAGGTGCATGGACATGTCTAAGCACGTATATCTATGACTATACGTTCTTTTGTGCTGTATTTTTGGGGGGAGTATGACATATGTGGAAGAGGCATACGGCATCCCTCCAGCCTGCTAAGCTTTGGCTGTGTAACTTTTCCACAAGCCTCGGGAGATAGGGGATGTTTTACTGTCTGCCTGAGAAGAGGAAACCTTGCTTCACTACAAACGAATAAAAGCAAGAGTGACCAAAACCTGCACCCCCTCACTACTGCAATGCCACAGGTCAAGGGCAGGATGCCTATTTGAAGGTGGATGTTTCCTAATGCACAGTCATTGGTAACCTTAAGCAGGTTTATGACAGAGCCAAGCTCAGGCATTAATGCAATAGACTGGTAATTCAATCACTTTATAGAAGTTGATCTGTCCTTTTTATTACAATTATTGTCAGCCCGGGTGTTTCGTTCCATCACTGAAAATAAACATCATTTATCATACTTGTAAAGATTAGCCCCTGACAGCTCCAGCTCTGCTTTGCATAAATGTGTATTAATGTCGGCTCTGTCTGAAGTGGAGAGAGAAGTCTATATTTCACAAGAATGATTAGACAGTGTCACCACTGCTTTAAGTAATGTCTTATCATGATGGATAATCAAACTGCTAAGAAATAACAAAAAAGTACAATTTATTGCATATGCATTTTTTGCTTTATTGGGCTGAGGATCAGTGGTGCCACCACAGTACCAAGGCTGGCGCTGCCCGGGCTCTGGCCATGTGCGTCCTGCTGGCCTCGTGGTGCTGCAGGGCTCTGTGGTTCCCCGACTGAGCTCCCCGGCCTCTCTGCTTAGGCCTCACCAGACTTTTAACTGTTGGAGCAGAATTTTTTCCGCGCCTCAGGCTAAATTTGATGTGGAAAGTTTCAGCTAGAACGATGCCGTCACTTCTGAGAATGAGATTAAGGGAAAGTATGATGCTCAGGGTAAAATATTCTTACAGACATTTTTCCAGAGAGGCTTGAGGGCCTTTGGACCTTGGAGGAAGACCTCAGCAGCTGGCACCTGCTCACCCTCAGGTCAGGATGTGCCTTTTGCTGCTCCAGTCAAAATGTACCTCCATGAAGCCAAGCTATTAATTACAGAGAAAACAAAATCTCATTTTGTCAGTGCATATTTGAAAGCTGTTAGAGCTCAGCAGCCAAAATCCACTTCTCCATGAGATCAGCACATGTGTCTGCTCCTAACTAAATGTGCAGGTACCATCCCTGCAGCCCGACTGAGTGAGAATCCCGGGATGCAGGGGATTAGGAGGATTTTTCTCTGATGCTCCTGGTGTGTCTGGGAAACAGAGGTGATGGCAGGGCCTCTGCATCCAGGGACTGTGTCCTCACCACCAGCGTGGAGGACGTCTGCCTGACATCCAGAAAGATGCAGGATGATTGGAGACAGGAGCTGAAGATCTGAGGAGCCAGAAGGTGGATCTGGAGAGAAACAAGGTGATAAAAGAGAGGTGACATCAGTGGTGGGGCTAGGAGACAGGCTTTGGGGATTGAGGAGGAAAGGACAAGAAGTTGGAGAAGGTTTGGACAAGAGCAAAAGACAAGAGGGCTAAGATGGGAAGGTAGAAAATATAACCATGAAGGGTAGACCATGTCATTGGGAAATGAAAGAGGTTGTTGTAAAACATCTGCTAAACAGGGAAGAATTCAGCCTGTGTTTTTGGATTTTTTTTTTTTGATGCTGACCTGCGTGACTCTGCTGGAGTCACGAAATCATTTAAGCTCAAATTTATTTTACTGATATTTAAACAGAAACGCCACTTAAATACCATTAAAGACAAGTAGTGCTTTAATGTGTTTCTGAATTATATACTTAGCTTGCATAGAGCAGAAAATAGATAAACATTAGACCTGACCTTGAATTCTTACAACAAATTACAGCATAGCAGAACTGGTTGTATTTCCCTAAAGTAAGTGTATTGGTCTATAGGACAGGTCAGAAGAGAAAGAGCAGGAAGATTTTGGTGTGAAACTCTTATTTGGCTTTTGCTTTTCATTTCGTTTTCCAGCTTTGGCAATCTGGCTCCTTGTGGGTTGAACCTCAGCAGTGACGACCCCACCGCAGCTCAGCAGCATCCGGCAAGGAAAAACAAACAAATAGACAAACAAAAAACAACAAAAAACACAACTTGGAGGCGTGGAACCTTAAAAGCAAACGTCAAATAAACCATTTGATTTATAATCTTATCATTTCTTAACCAGCCACTTTATTTTGGAAGGCTTTTGATTGAGATCACTGTTAATTGATGGTGAAGCCTTAAAATTAGCCTACTGTGGAGGTATCTCATTGAATGAGATCTTAAAGGAGCGATAATACATCAAATATCATATACTAAAATAAATAAACCTCTTCCCTGCATAATTAACAGTGACTGCTGTTAGAACTCAATGTCAGAGGTGCAGGAACTGTACTGCATGTGTTTGTATTGCTATTTTCTCCTTAATTTTTTGCACATCAGCCTCAGGTTAACACGACCAGCTTTACATCCCCAGCAGTTAGCACAGGCTGGCCCAGTGCTCGTGGTCTTGCATTGAACACTGCAATGCGCGCTCCTCTTTTTGCCAAAAGAACCTGAAACTTAAGTTTCACCCTGATAGATCTGCTCACATTGGAATAAAACTGGTTTTAACAAAACACCAAGTGGAGCCTGAGTTGTCAGTTGTGGTTTGCAGGGGTGGCTGAGGACGGCATAGGGACCATTAGCAGTTGAAGCAAAGCTGCCTTTAGCCAGCACTATCAGCAGCTGGTGCTTTTGGAAGTGCTAAAAGCTTTGGGTGCAGATTGCCATGCACATATTTCAATTTCTCTTAAATCCAGGGAGAGTTCCTCTTAGAACACTCACTTTATTTATTTATTTACTTATTTATTTATTTCAGCTAGATTCAGCTAGATTGTGCACGATGGGGACTGTTAATTGAATGCAGCGTATTATGTATTACTTCAATAAATCACCTATAGCCGAAGTATCCAGTATCATGCAAAGCAGTAAATAGGGGCAGTCCTAATCACACTTTATGCTGTTTGGATTTATCCTCCTCTTTCTGCAGCCTCCTGCCACTCCTGGGAATGGCACCTGGCCCCGTGGCGGCCACCCAGGATCTTGTTCCAGTGCTGGGACCAGCAGCCGGAGCCAAGGGGGAGCAGGGGTTTTGTGCCCTGCGTGAGGAGGATCGGTGGCCGGGAGGTTATTCCTCACATTTGCAGCTCTTCAGCAGTCTCCCTTACCTTGCAAGAGCAGCTCCGGTTGGCCCAGTGTCTTCAGGACCTCCTCGGGGGTCTAAGCGTGCGGGATGCTTTGGATGGAGAGGTGCTATCATATGGCAGCGCAAGCTGCCTCTGGCATGGGGTTGAGGCTGCACAAACCTGCAGCGAGTCTGGACTCGGTTTGACTGATAAATGAATTTTTAGTGAAGGATTTTCTTTCTAAAGGCCATGAGATAAGAACAAACCCAGCTGTTGTAATCCCAGCTTTCTGCTGCCCTGGCCTTTGGCGGTTGGTCCTGCAAATTAAAAAATACCTCCCGTATTTTTTGGGATGGGGGAGAAGGAAAGGCAAAGGTTGTGTCTGAAAAAAAAAGAAAAAAGGCTCAAAATCTAAATATAACTTTGAATGGATTTATGATTGATGACCTGAACCGAGAGGAAAGCGGAGCGTCCCGAGGAGCGCGCGGAGCGGTAGGCTGGGGCGAGAGCGGGAGCATGGGCAGCCTGGGCGTCGGGGCTGCATGTGGTTCCCATCCAGCCAGGTGCCGAGCGTCAGCCCGGCGTGAGCGCGCGGCCGAGACGCCGGGAAACGTCCTGCGCGGGCCCGCCGCGCGCCTGCCCCTGCCCCTGCCCCGCGCCTCGCACCGTGCTGCAGATGCAGATGCGTCAGCGCGGTCGGCCAGAAATGGTGTGGAAACAATGTCCCTTTCTTGGGGGAATGAGCTCCTCTGGCAGCACCGTGGCAGCGGGATGCAGCGGCGGGGCAGCCCGATGGGATCGTGTCCGGCCGTGTGTCCTTTGCCTGTGTCCTTCGGCCGCCCCGAGGCTGCTTGGTGCTTCCTTCCGCCCGCACGGCTCTGCTGGCCCCTTGGGCTGCGGCGCACGAGCCTCCCGACGCTCCCGTGCCCAAAGCGTCCCCACTGCCAGGCCGTAAATCACGGCTCTCGCAGTGGAAATTTGAAAAAGACCCAAGCAAAGCTGAGATGCAGCAGGGGAGACCATTAGCATCAGCCCTGCACACAGGAAACTCGCAGAAGAGGGTGAATTTACGTTCCAAGGAACATTAGCATCTGACCAGTCTCTCTTTTTTTTTTTTTTTTCCTGTTTAGTTTCTCATTCAAATCCATGTTGTTCCTGTCTCTTAATAGGGCATCTTTCATTATCATTATCCCTAATAGTGGTTTATTGTATTAGTTACAGTTAATTTAAATGCTACCGAAGCATTGAAAACAGATTGCAGATGTTTGGAAACAGATGTTATTTTAATGTTAAAACAAAATCATGAATATTTATAAGTCATTATTGCCTGGGCAGAATTAGGCTCTTTAAATAGTAATGTATGGGCTTAACTTCTTTTCAAGGAAACACTCCAAAAAAAAAGAGGTGAGTGGAAAAACACTGTCATGCAAGGATGTGTAAATCATTCTGCTGGTTTACTGGGCTCACTTACTCCTATATGTACTAGCAGGTACTTATTCTTGCTCTGTAACTGAAATTACCCTTGGCCAAAATTTTCAGCTCAAAAAAACATCCTTTCCAGCTCTTTGTTTCATGGGTGAACCACACACCAGCTCCCCGCTGGCAGACGTAAAACTGTGGGAATATTCTGAGGTGGAGTTGTCGGTATTAAAGCAAAATAAGGTAAAGACGATCGAGGCAGCAGACTTGCTTGGTGTCAGTCTTTCCTACAGAAGCACAAAGCAGGTTTGTGAGAGCCGTGCGCGGGCTGTCGCTGAGAGTCGTATTTCTTTCTTTATGGAGAAGCAGTTAGTCTTTAAGGCATCAGCTCAAAATGGCCTTTCATTCATTACAAAGTTATTTAGTTACGGGTAGGTAACTCTAAATGACATTTCTACATATTGCACTTTATGAGTTGATCCTAGCTGCTAAATGACAGGGAGAGCTCTGCAGAGGCTGGCAGGGGGGTTTCAGGGCTTTGGGCTAATTTTGAAGGAAATGAGTCAACAGTCTGGGATCACGATGTGCCTTGGAGGGGATGCACCTTCCTGACCAAAATAAAAAGAAAAGAAAAAAAAAAAGGAAAGCTAGTGGGAAAGAATGTGAGCCCTGGGATGTCTTGCTGCTTCCAAAATGCACTTCTGCTGATGGAGGTGGCCTGTTTCCCATTAGGGAAGGAACAAGGGGACCAGCGGCAGTGGTAGTGCTGGCTCTGGGTGATCCAGGGCAACCAGCTCTGCCGGGAGAAACTGGAGGCTGCAGCCGGGAGAAGCAATGGGCAGCTAAAATCAGGGTGCAAGAAAGGCAGGATACCCCAAAGAAACACCCACAGGCTGCCGAATTCGCAGCAATGACTGTTTCTCACGACACCTCCTCATCTGAACCAGCTCTTGCTCTCCCAGCTCCCGGCAGCCCCCGGAACCCCCTGCCGCCACTTGTGCCGGCAGTGAGGCAGCCTCAGGGCTCCCCTTCCTCTCTGTTTTTTCCCCTCTCTGAATGTTCAGGCAGCTGAAGCCGGAGCCCTGCGGGGGCTGGCGATGCCCCTTGCACATTGGGCATCAGGGGCAGCAGCTCATGTGGGAGCCGCCGCCTCCCCTTGGCAAACGGCCGCGCGTGCCGCTCGGTGCCGCTCGGCAGCCCCCGTGGGCAGGAGGCCCCGCACGGTGCCCCGCTCCACACACGGCTCTGCTGCGGGGACGCGGGAGCTGCCCGGCACAGTGCAGGTCTTCCCGGTGTCCAGAAACCATCCAACAAACTTGTTCTCCTACTGCGATCCCAACACTTTAAATGCCCCACTGAGAAATAACTCGCATCCAAGTGAAGAGATGTTCTTCCAGTAGCAAGAGGACTTGCTCTTCCATTGCTTTTGTGCCCCAAGCATCGGCAAAACCTTGGTACAGAACATTACATTCAGTAGGCTGCCAGAAAGAGAGTTCATTTAGTTTGATGACAGATTAATACTGATTCACAAATTAATTTTGTCTCTTTGTATATCAAGGGTGTCCGCAACTTATTTAATTTGTAATAAATATAATTATAGAAATGAATGAGCTATCAAGATTTTTAAAGTATGATCCATCAATGTTGGCATGACTTGTAATCCTGGTCATTATAAATAAAATTGGTCTTTTGCAATATGGAATGCAATTTTCCCTGTAGTTTGTCTCATTATTTTCTGACATGTGGGTTAATATTAAATTACAATGCCCTAATTTTCAAATCAGGGCTCAATTTGTAAATAAGAGGTTAATAAATAACCTTTCCAGCTGGAGGCCTTATTGTGACTTCATTAAAATAAACTTTTTAAATGTGATGCTCTCCCCTTGGTTGATGCATCCACGTTACCGGCATCGTTTCATCCGATGCGCTGCAAAACAGACACCAGACAGCCCTGTCCAAAGGGTCTCTTGCCGCTGATGTTTCCGTACGGTCTCTCGGATGTCCCACGCGGTGGGTTCTCCCCTGACGTGCTCCATCTCCTGCGTCCCGGTGCGCGGAGCACAGCCCGAGCTGTCCCTCCATGCACGTGACCTTGGGCTGCCAGGTGGCAGGTGCCCGTGGCCACGTGCTGCGCCCTCTGCCTGAGCCGTCTGTCCTACCTCGGTGATGCAGCTTGTCGTTTCTGGGACACTAAGCAAGGACCTTCGCCTATATCTAAGTCAGCGGTTCATGTGATGACCATGGAACCTGGCGTGACTGCCGGTAAAAAAAACGAAGACTTTTGTCAGCAGGCGTTTGCAGAAACGTCTTTTTCCGAGCTATAGAGCTGCATTATCTATCTCAGCTGGTGCAGAAGAGACGCTCTTACTTCTCCAGTGAAGACACCTGGTGGTGTTTGGGCCTTGGCCCTAACCTAGGTTGGTTTGGGGTATTTCTGTTGCTAGTTCACAGGTTTGGATCAAGGCTATTTCCTTTGCAGCTGAGACCACAGCAATGCTATTTGCAATGGAACCAGCCTCTTTTCTCCCACTCAATAGATTAGGAAGTCCTAAAAGAAACCAAACCTCTTTGATTAGGTTACACTATGAGATAAAAGTCTAGGTAAGAGTGCATAGGTTATTTGAAAATAGGTGTTTCCAAAAGAACATTGTTGTGATCATTTTGGCCATATTTTTCATCAGTGACCAAAACCGAACAGCCTTGTTCTTGCCAGGTGCCTGGGAATTCTGAACAGCACCAGGCGAGGGTGAGCGGCTCGTCCCCTGCCCACTGCAAACACTGCAGAGCCCCCGAGCTGGGGGCTTCGCTGCCCTCCAGCAGTGCTGAAGCTTCTCCACTCTCCCACCAGCTTGACCGCTTGTCCAGGGCAACATTTGGGCTCCTGTATCCCATCCAAGCTTTGGTAAAACGCCAGGCTGACTCATTGCTAAATCGCTGCACTCATCTGCTGCCTGAAGAAGTCCCTGAAGTACAAGACCAGCCCAAAGCCTTTCCTGAGGTCAGCGAGACTTGGCATCTTGGCCAAGACCTCAACCTTGAAGCCCATGAAGCTACTTTTGCCCATGAGTGTTGACTCGCGGTGCTTTCTTCAGCTGTGTGAAAAATGGTGGGCTTGAAACTGAGTGTTTTAAGAAAAAACAAACCACAGCACCACCAGCACAGCCTCGAGACCTTTCCTGGCATAAGTGTATGGGCAGGAGGTCAGAAACGCTCCCAGCTGGCAAGTGTGGTGACAAAGTCCCTGGAGTGAGCACAGTTTTGCTGACAAGAGAAAAGTTTTCTCTGATTAAAGGGCTAAAACGTGGTCATTCCGCGGTGCAGCTGTTTTTCCATTCCTTACCCATTTTGACTCCCAAGTCAAAGCCTTTGGCCAGAGTCTCTGCGTGTCTCAGGATAGTTCTGCGGTAACTTAACCAATGAAGCAAGTTACGACTCTTCCCACTCGAGCTACAAAGATACCTGTGCTAGAGGAGGATCCTCTTCAGCCTTTGCTGTTGTACTTGACTGGTCAAGTTTGAGGATTTTTTTTTCTTTTTTTTTCTTTTTTTCTTATTTTTTCTTATTTTTTTTCACATTTGAGAGTTTTTCATTCAATCCAACAGAGAGCACTGAGGTGTAAACACAAGACCAAGTTTAAAATTACAGTGTACTGTTGCTTCTACTGATGTTCTTATTTAACAAACAGAAAATAGTCCTTTGTAATAGCAAAATAAAGATGAACGAAATACCTTAAAATAATAAATTTCCTCCTCTCTGCTTATGGATTTATCCAGAGGGAAGAAAAGAGTTAGCGTCGTCACCAGTTGTGCTCCCAAGGGAAGCACCTCTGAGCCTTGCTGAACTGCCGGAGCATCTGGGGACCAGCGCGTTTTCCAACGTGTCTCATAGCAGTGAAATAAGGCCTGGGAAATAAGTCTTATTTAACTGATCTAATCACTTTAGCTAATCTAATCACACCAGAGTACAGTACTTGATATGTTAGCCAGATTAATTCTATGACAATAACAACGTGTTTTTTCCAGTTATAAGGAGGGATGATGCCAACCTAAAGACTTTCAGCCCCTGAATTGATTTTACACCTTCATCTTTTGCGAGATCTAACCCTTTCCAGCTTCTCTAGGGTGGAAGAACTTCACAGGAAAGAGCAGGGGTGGGAAACAGCTTTTTGTGGACCCCTTGGGATATCTGACTTTTCCTCGTACTGATTCACCCCTAATGAAGCCACCCCAGCTCTCTGCATGCTAATATTAAAAAAAAAAGTAAATGACAGATAAAAGGTTAATGAAAAAATGTACTGTTAATATTTTAGCTGTAAATCCTTCTGATGTCATTTTTGCAAGACTACTTAAAGTCGCATCTCAGCCTTGTGCTCTTCTAAATCTAAGGTTTAGATTTGGACGGTTTTAGGCTCATTAATGCATCAGAAATGTTGATTGATAGTATTTGCTCAGTTTTGGGATGGGTTTTTGAGTGGGATCAGATTTTGAATTTCCCCTCTAATTTAGGTAATTACAAGTCAGGTTTTTGAAAGTGTTCGGCGGCCACAAATTTGCCTCTCACCTCTAGGAAGAACCTCCCCAACTGCTTGGTCTCCTTGATGTTTTCTACACCTAGACCACTGCTGATCCGTTCAAAATGCTTCCAGGTAGTCATGGAAATACTAGGATCTTTTTTTTCTTTTTCTCTTCCAATTAAGCAGAAAGGTTCACCTGGCCCAGCCCAAGTTTTTTTCCCCCAAACATTTTTCATTTCCAGTGACAAATCCCTAGACATTGCTAAGACAAGCGCTCATTTCCTAAGAGCTTCTCGAGCAAGGTGAGACCTGCCCCGTCCCTGCGTGGCTGCTAACAAGGGAATTCACTGGCCCGCGGGAGGCAATGAGGATCATCCCTTGGAGCGCTGCCCCGGATGGGTGCTGGTTTGGCACGGCTGCAGCCGCCTCGACTGCGCGGTGAAACCTGTTTCCTTGCCCCTCCCGAGATCTCGCAGATACCGAAATGCCACCCGCGCGCCGTGTGCCTGGAGTGATGGTTAATCCTTCGTGCATTGCATGAGCTGCTATCGGATTTCACTTATCGTCATTATTGACGCGTGACACTGAGGTTAAAGCATTTGCTTCAAGACATTTTGCTCAAAAAAAAAAAAAGAAAAATTAACATCACTTTTCAGTCAATTGAGACAGATTGCTCAGGCACTGCGTAGCTGGGTGGCTGCAGGCAGACAAGTACTTTGCTTTTGAGGGTGCTTTCTCCATGGCCAGTAACTCACCAGGGCCCCTGACACCATGTCAGTGTTGACAGGGCTGGGAGATATAAAGCCATGAGGAAACCTCACACAGCACTGACGTGAGTTTTGCTTCCTTCCCTGCTGCTATCCCCATTTCATTCGATCTGTTTTAACCACTGTCGCCTCTCTGTAGCACGAACCTTGGTGCTCTGGCCACCATCGAGCTCCAGAACGTGCACCCAACTTGTGCGTGACTGCCTCTGCAGGTGTCAGAAAAGCTGGTCCTCAAGCTCCAGAGTTACCAAATGCAACTGTCTGGGCGTCAGATGTCATCAGAGAGGATGTTTGTATGGATGCCTTCCTGAGGAGGAACAGAGAAAGTGCAGTGACAGGAGAGCAGTATTTGCAAAGGCTGCAGGCTCTCTGATAGTCAATGGAGAGAGAAGAGAGCAGAGACTCCTTTGGAAGACGGTCAGAGCATCAGATCAAGCTTCTTCACTGAATCCCTTCCTAAAGGTGCTTTCTCTATGGAGACCAACCTAGGGCTGGACTTAGTAAGAGTTAAAACTAACCGGAGCAAGACAGACCAAAGATTTATATGGACCCATGCCAGGTCCACATGGCACAGGAGTGCAGGAGTGGAAGCGCCTGTGAAAGACCCCAGAGTGAGCAGTGTTGCTTCCCCAAACCTGCACAGCAGAGTTCCCTCGTCCTTCCTGCTCCTGGAACTGCCTTCCCGGGTATTTTGCCCTGGGCATCCTGCAGGCTGGCGCCAAGCAGAGCTCAGGGACTGCACGGTAGCACTGATGATGGAGGGACGTGTCCTCCAGGCCCTTTGGGAAGTGGAGCCGCAGACTCTGCTTTGGAGTAAACCACTGGCAACTAGGGAGACGTTTGCTGCAAGTGCAGCTCTTTGAAAGGCAAGAGCAGGCCGGGCACTGTGCCCCCCTACACGTCTGACTGACAACCTAGTGCGGAGAAAATGAAAGCAGGGAGGGGACGGGATCTGTGTAATGAATCACAGATACTAGTGTGACCCGTGGAAGCTTCGGTAGTCACAAACCTTCAGCATGCATGAAAGTATCACTTCGTTCTTTTTTTTTTTAAATATTTTTAGAGCAAACATATTTAAAAAAGCTATTTCAAGTTTTACATGGAGTATAAATCACGGGGGAGAAATAACTATACTGGCCACAACACAGGTTGTTTTGTAGCTTCTAAATTTCTTAAGTGTTAGGTCATTTTACTTACAAGTTAAATAGCTGTCTGCAAGAGGCCTTAGTTGGTCATAAATTGTCCTTCCAATAATATAAAACACACCATTTATTTACAACACGTATGCTCTTCCAAGTAGATCCAACAGCTCGTAAAGAACGAGAACCCCTATGTCATCCCTACTGAGACCACGGCAATAAAGAGCCATTGGAACGACTCTGTGCTTAGTAAGTGCAATAAGATCCGGCAACAGTAGCTTTTACGGGCTTTTTCTCCCCTCCAGGAAAACCTTAAATACTAGTGCAATTTTGGAGAGCTGTGATGTTCTTGCCCACAGCGTATCTTACTCCCCATGTGCTCCCACTGTTTTCAGAGCAGAGCACGGTAACGCTCACCAAAGAGAGTCAGAATCAGCCCTACTAGAATAATTTATTTCCATAGGATTAATAATTGATTAACAGGGGTTAACTGAATATTATGAAGCTGTCACAGCTACCTGAACTCCAAAGATTTGGCCTACATGCAACATTTTCTGTGAGCGAGTTATTACCTGCATATGGATAGGTGCAATGAGACTTTCAATCTCTGTTCATTCCTGGATGGGAGGGCAGTAAGAGGGCGCAGGCTGGTAGCTGACCTCAGATGAGCTCCTAGGAAACGTTTGCCCGGTTAAAGAAATAGAAATGTTCTTACACAGGCCGAGGGGTGCCCTGATCAAACTCTGAAGGGAAACAGCAGCTAGAAGCAGCATTGAATCTAGATTAGAAACTCGCTTTAAGTGTTTGAAGTAGAAAAGCAGTAGGGGCTGATCTGAGGCTCCAAAGCCCTTAGTCAATAGAAGAGCTCTGAACAATTTCCTTTTTTAATAATATCACTTCATCTTTGAATGGGGTTTCTGTAGTTCTTGGACAGTACAGAAGAGTGTGATATTTATCCAACGGATTTGCGGACTAAGAGGATCATTAACACAGTAATCAACCTCTTGCCCACTGGCTCAGCCTCAGACTGTGCTGAGGGTGACCGGATCCCTGCAAGAGTTCCACAGGAGCCTGGGATTCATTCCAGCTGCTGGGGAAGACACCCATTTGGAGCTGGCCGTGTAAGATCTGCCTGTGATCAGTGAGGAGGGTGACAGACACTGTCTATAGAACAATCTACCGTGAACCTATTGAGTCTAACAGGCACGACTAATTCTGTCTCGGGACAGTTGCTCCGAAATTGTGGCTCTGGAAGTGTGGGTTGGACAGTGAAGTGGATTGAGGACTTGCTGGATGGCAGAGCCCAGAGGGTGGTGATAAATGGGGCCATCTGGTTGGAGGTCTGTGGCCAGTGGTGTCCCACAGGGGTCAATACTGGGCCCTGTGCTGCTCAACCTGTTCATTAGTGACTTGGACGAGGGCACAGAGGGCACCCTGACCAGGTCTGCGGATGGTACCAAATTGGTAGGAGTGGTCAACACTCCCGAGGGCTGTGCTGCCGTCTGGAGGGACCTGGACAGGTTGGAGAGCTGGGCAGAGAGGAACCTCATGAGGGTCAACAAGGACAAGTGCAGGGTCCTCGGTCTTCAAATTCACCGCTGAAGAAAGGCCATCGAACACCACGTGGGTAGCGGAGACACGTGGTCGCTCAGGGGCCTCATGGTCTTGTTGCACCTGTCACCTACATCTCATCATTGACTGGACACTCCTCACCACAAGGCCATTTCAGTGAACACTGTCCACCTCCTCAACAGCAGTTCCCAAGCTCTGCAGGAGTCCAACTGTGTTGATGTAGGAACCAACAATCAATGACAACCACCATTCCCAATGAAAGGCAATAACGACAGGCAAAAGGAATTATGAAAAAAATTACTTTTTAATGTACAAAAGGTTTATATACAGGTTCAGCATGTTACCTCCGTTCTTATGATGTAGAAAACAGCTAAAAATGTTCTTAAGATATAAATCTGACAGAACAATTCACCTACAGTACTTTTAGTAATGATGTCTTCTATACATAATATATACAGTGCTGGAATGGTTATTATAATACTATTTCAGTAAATGAAGGAAGACCACCACTGGAAAGTCTGAGAAATCTCAAGTCATTGGAGATTTGGTTTTGCTTTTGGATTTTTTTTTTTCTAATGAGATATCTGCGAAGAGGGACTCAAGAGCCACCGCTGCCCTATACAGCTGTTAAAAGAATCAGATAAGCAGTCAAAGGACACGTGAAGGCCTGATCCATCTCAACACAAGGGATGCCCAATTGCAATCCAGGCATCCAGGACAACATACAAAGTCCTAAAATACGCATTGGCCTCTTTTCCTAAATACAAAGCAAGGGCAAGGTTGGTAACTGCAGGACAATATATACAGTGGACTATAAAACAATCCCTTTAAGCACACCTTTCACAGGCACAAATGAACAGCCAGACACCTTGCTTTGCTTTACTGTCCTCGCGCAGCCAGGGCGTCCCAGGGGTCAAGAAGGGTGATGAGGCGAGAGAACCCTCTCAGGTGCCCTGGGCACCCGCTTCTTGTTGGGATGAGGATGGGCCGAACAGCAGGACGCTGCGCAGCACCTCCCTGCACAAGAGGGACACGGGAGCCACCCAGCAGCAGGGCTCTCCCACTCGTCCGCTGTCGTGCCTAGCCTTCGGGGTACCCAATATTGCCAAGTTTGCCCGACAATAACATGGGGTGTCCTCGTGCCAGCCAGAGATCGTGCTGGGAGCAGAAAGCCGGACACCAGGTTGTGCAAAAGGAAAGCTGGGACTTTAGGACAACAGACAGCAACTTCCCAGAGCTCCCCTATGTCCTGGGCAGGGGAATGGGATGGGACATCGTTGAGAACCTCACATCAGGATGAGGGGGAGAAAATCAATGGGCAGAAGAGAAATAAGCCCTCACCCATGATACAGCCAAACTGAGAACCTCTCCATCCTGGGGGAAGTCACATTTGTTCCCAACTATGGAACATATTGGGCACAAATGATTTAATGCCATGATACCAGGATGAAGAGAACTGAGTTGTTCAGCAAGGCCTCTACCCCTTTTTGTCTAACAACAGTAAAATAAATAATGCAGCTAGGACTGACTTCCCTGCCAGGTGGACCTGGGCTGAAAACAGATAATCATGGAGCGTAATACACAGATGAACCCCTGCTAGACAAATGAGCTCCCGCTGCTGTGCCATGATACAGACAGGGCAGACATGATCATAAAAGTCCCTTCATCACCATCACTTTGGTATGTGAGCATCTTAGGGAGGAAAGCTCAAAGCAAGCGCAGACGATGCCAAGCGGCGCAGGGATATGGTAATGCTCGCTTTAGCAAGCTGACATTAGAAAGGCATCCAGCGCCCAGCACAAAGTCACTACACAGCGACGCTGCTGCTCAGAGGGTGCAAAGTTATGCGTGTGGATCCGTCTTTGCAGGCTGGAGCCTTCCTGCCACAGGGGATTTTTTCCCCGTGATTGCTGTTCCCGGGCCTCTGCTCCGTTCTGCACTTGATATAAACCACGTTGTAAACACATCTGATCAAAGTGTGCACTCACCTTTCATGTGTCTCATCAATGTGTCTTTCCAATGTTTTCTCAAAAACACCACTATGTTTTTATAAATGTACATTTTATATACGCTTCTGGCAATACACTATATTTGATTTTAAAGGAAGAGAGGCCTTGGCTACTTAACACTAAAGCATGGTAAGGCACTTTGCTGAGAAGCCGTTTGGAATCAACGCTCTTTGCAAGGTACAAAGGTTTTTACTGTATAAAACAATACTGTTGGCAGAGGGCTTGTTTGGAGACATAACTAAACACTACTCTCATCAGAGCAGAATACACAGTATGGCTTTTATTCTGATCAAAACCACATCCTCCCATTTCTTTCTGGGGTGGGTTGAAAAGGGAATTTTTGCAAACATAAGTAATGGGAAACGATGGCAAGTGCTATTTACAGGGTGCCAGGGAGGGAGGGTTTCATCTCTAACCACTCTCATGCAGTCTCCTCGCTTGGCGGTGATACCATTCAGTGCTCTGAGAAACCAAGCCAAAAACAATACTAGAGGTGCACTCTTGCGGTGCTGACCTGCCTGGATATAGTTTACATAACTCTGTACAGAGACTTGTTTTTAATTATTTTTACTTTGAATCCCTTTAACGTATTTAATACTTATCAAAAAAAAAATCTACTCTATTGAAACAGATTATTTTTAGAAAGCACATTCATAAAACTGCTTCACACAGAGCCCCTTGGATAGCGCTGAGCCCTCGTGCTCGGCTGTTAGGACATCATGTTGAGGAATTTGCTCTCCTCCGCCAGCGTGGTCAGCATGGAGCTCATGTCGCCTATGGCCATGTTGCTGATTCCCGCGGGGATGGCGGGCAGTGTCAGAGAGTTTCGTGGAGTTGTCAGGCGAGAGGAGTTCTGGGAGAGGTTCTGCAGGATGCTGGGGCTCAGGGTGCCCGACATCAGGCTCGAATGGTCCCCATCGTCCATGATGGCATCGAAATCGATCTGGGGCGGCTCAAGGCCTTGTGAGTCCACCGTGCTGGACACCTGGTTGGCTCCCGGGGAAGGCAGGGCGGCCGGCTTGCCGCTCAGCGCGCACTGCTGCCTGACTCTGCAGTCCGCGTGGGCATCGAAGCTGCTGTTCTGTTCGTACATGTGGATCTGGCCGTAGTAGTACATCAGGTTGTGGTCCCTCGCGCCGTCCGCGCACTGCTGGGCCGGCGTTGGCAGCATGTCGCCGGTTCTCTTATGAGCAGCCTCGGCTGCCTCCTGGCCGGGGCCCGCGTTGCTCGTGCCGTGGGGAGTTCTCATGTAGGCCAGCTGCTGCACGGTGCGGACGCCGCGGGCTCTGCTGCCCGGGCTCGGCTCGGGCGGCGGATGAGGTTGCACCATGGCGGGCGCGTAGGCCTGCGTAGCTGGACCCACCATGCTCTGGTGAGGCTCAAAGCTGGGTTGGGTTGAAGCCATGATGGGCTGGGGAAAGACCTCCTGAGCCATGGGGAAGTTCAGGTGGGTGGGCTGAGATGAGTAGTTCTGCTGACTCTGCTCGTGCATGACCTGATTCAGCATCGCGCGGTCGCTGTTGCTGCTGACCATTAAGGAAGGGTCGGTTGCCATGTCCATTTGCTGAGGATGAACGTGGGGACCGGCCTTCATTGCCATGCTGCTACAAGGAGAGAGCTGATTTGGATTGCTGCTCATTGCACTAGGGCTCAGCATCTGATGAGATTGGTTATACCCTCCGTGTGAGCCCAGGTCAGGGTTCATACCAGGGCCAAAGTTCATCAGCTGTTGCCGCTGCATACAGTTTAGCCTCTGCCCATCCATGCCCATGTTTCTTTGCATAAAATTCTGCTGTGTTACATTCATGCTGTTCTCTGTCAACTGCATCTGCTGCTGGTTGTAATTCTGATACTGACCAAAGTTCTGCTTCTGCTGGACCACAGCCAAGTTTCCTTGTGAAAACTGCTGTTTTGACTGATTGGCCATGATATCAACCGTACCTGAGCTGACTTCATTCCACTGGACAGGCATGTTGTTTTTACTCATGTCCGAGGCAGCATCAAAGCTCATCGGACACTCTGGCATCATTGGACCCAAATGACTCATGTTTGCCTCGGCCACGGCCATCCTGCGCTGGCTGGGCAAGGCTGGGGGCTGCAGTTTCCCACTTCCTTGGAAGTTCTGCATCTCACTGCCGTACCCCATGGAAGTGCTCTCAGCTGCCGTCCCATTGCTCTGAGAATTAATGTACTGTACCACATCGTCTGGCAGCATAATGTCATCGTCTCCGATGTTGCCCTCCGACTCCCTGGCCATGGCTTCCATCGCGATGTTTTCACTAATGCTCTGTGGCCGGGGCGAGTAGACATGCCGGGGGAGGCTCCCATCCGAGCGTGTGTAGTTCTGGAGGCTGAAGTTCCTCCTGTCTGTGGGGTGAGGAGGATGGAAGGGGTTCATGCTGTTGGTGCTGTTGAAACGATGAACTTTAGGGAGGGCCTGGGGGTCTCCAGCAGGTCTCCTAACAGGGTCACTCGCCCGCCTCGTGCAGTTGCCCGGCACCTCGTGGGGAAACGCTGTGGCTGACGTGTAGCCATAGGTGTTACCGTCGCTGCAACGCCTGGGCCCTGGCGGGAGGCGAAGGGAAGGCAAGGTGGGCTCTGGTCCATCCATGAGCGAGATCCTGTTCTTCAGAGTCATCCTCTCCATGTTTGGCAGGGGTGTCGGAGGAGGGCCCCCGGTGGCAGCAGCATACTTGGCTTTCAGCCTGTAGTGCTGAGCCGGCGTGAGGTTGAGCAGACCCGGCATCCCGCTGCACTGGCTGGCCTCGCTGGAGCGACGGGAGGCGTCCGTGGAGATCGGGTCATAGGAGTCAGCAGAACTTGTGTTGTTGGGACGATGCCCGAGCTGGGAAGCTTCGCTGGAGCGGCGGCTGGAGAAGTACGGGGAAATCCCTGACGATCTGCGGCTGACGGTGTAGGCAGAGCTGACGGTGCTCGTTGTGCTATCACGGCGCTCATTGAGCTGGTTCAGCATCGTAACGTCATTGACAGACAGCTCCATTATTCGTGGATTAGGCAGCGTAGCAGAAGAACCACTGCTATTTTCTAGAATAGAGCCTGAAGTTGTGGGGAAGAAAAAGATTTAGTTAGCTAAGAAATTCCATTGGGTAATGTTCCTGGTGCTGAAATAGACACAGACACACAAGCCCACCCCTAAACGTTTTACAGCAGCAATATTGAATTTCATTTACTGACAGTGAATCAAACCTTCATCTCTAACTCTGTGACCATGCTCAAAGAACAAGAAGGTTGGGCAAAGAGGACAGGAGGTGCAGACTCTTTGCAATGTGTAGCCCACGGATGCTCAGACCCTAAGGAAGGGCATCTGTATGGGCTTCTCTTGGCAGGGGAAAAAGGGGGACTGGTGTGAGCAATGCTGCAAGGACAACATGCAGCTACAGCCACGGCTGTTCACTGGGACAGATAAACAGCATTCACAGACAAGAGGTTGGGAGGCCAGAAGTTGAAACTCAAGAGCTCTTCCCAGAGTAGATCAAGATGCTTTGACATACTAAAGACAGGTGGTGTAACCCTTAGGACTTCTCCTTGGCAAAGTGAGAAGAGCACAAAGGGAATGTAAAGATGCCACAACTGGGAATCCCCAGTCAGTGGAAAGCTGACATATGAAGCTGTAGGCAATAACCTGGAGCACTTGCAATGTGAGACGACCTGTCTAAGCAAGATCCAGGGCAGACTGGCTGGATTGCTGCTATGCTCTGGCAATCGCCCAAGAGGCACATTAGCCCTTGGGGAAATGTTACCGCTGGAATAAATCAGAGTAATCTTGTGACTGCTCTCACTGTGCTATCAAAATGGTGAGGACACCTGTGGTTGGGTGCTGGACAACCCTGGGAACGAGAGAGATCCCCACACCTCTGTCTCTTGTCATAGCTCTGCTGCACTGAGCATCTGGGTTTCTGCTGCATAAAACACCAGATGGTTGAGCTCACATCTAATTTCTCCATTTTTCCTGATGTGTCTAGCAAGGAATTGTTCAGAGACAACAGAAAATGATCCTCCTCCAGGGTAGACTCCTGGCTATGAGACAAGAGTCAAGACCTGGCACACTCCTGCAAGGTAGGAACCGGGCCCAGAACTTACCGTTTCCTGAGATGGGAGGCAGCTTGGTGTTTCTGGCTTGTGGAGCTGGGTTCACCCATGAGCAGGAATCCTTAACTGTCTTGAGCTTCTCTTTCTTGAGCTGTTCAAGTCGTTGCATCGTCGTCATGTGTTTCCTTAGCTGCAGGCTGAATGTCGAGTTACCAGATGAGACCGTTGAGTCCACAACAGGGGCGTTGTCATCCAGCGCTGTCAGATCTCCCAGACTTCCCCCACTCTGCATGTTCATTTCCACTCCACTGTCATTGTTGTTGGTGCTGCCAAGAGGTGACGGTTCACTGCTGCACGACGACTGGCCGCCAGGACTGGACTGACACATCTTGGGGAAGGGAAAAAAAAGGCGTTGGGCAGAGGAAACATCAATGGAGAAAAAATAGGACCTGACATCCACAAGGTTTGGCTTCACCAAGGCATTCCCTCCTCTTACTACCTTTCTCTGCCACAGAAGCTTTTCCAGAAGGCAGAAGCACCTTCCCTGGGGGCCTAGGGCAGTTCAGCACCTCTCAGGACTAGATGTGGCAGAGAAGGTGATGATGACACAGCCTCTCTGTCCCGTATCTTGCAAACCCCCATGCAGTTTCCACACCTTGCTTTTGCTGTGACCATGAGTAGCGTGCTCAAGTAGAACCAGCACTGGCTCAAGCTTCATGCTGGAGATGTAGTGCGTTATTTCAAGTACATGAACAAACAGATCTTGACTGTGTTCAAGAGCACACACATCTGCAATCCCTCACCTCTCAGCTTGGAAAATATGGTGTGTTCAACTGGACAACTTAAGAGAAACCAAAAGTTCTTCCTCCAAAAGATTAGCACAGATGCTTCATGAAGAAAAGCAGCACGTTACCTGCTTGTGCAAGGTATGTTGCAGCAAGCACCGGTTTATCTAACATGGGATCAAGGCCTAAGTATTTCAGACACAACATATTTCTCTCTTTAAACTATCCTAACCTATAATTAGGCTAGCTGACAAACTTCACAACCAGATAAAAACCTGGTTCAGAGTTTGCAAACTCCCACTTGCAGATAATGCAGATAAGCACCATAAATATTTATTTTATTTACATTGGAAATTGCATTTTGCATCGAGGAGATTATTTGCTGCAGACACTAAATGGGCTGAACTTGCTCTGAAGTAGCAATTGCTGCTACCAGATGGGATGCTTGGGCTCTCTGCTCCAGGCCCATGCTCCAGCAACTGCCAGAAAATGGGAGAGCTGAAAAGCAACATACTTTGCCCCAGGCCAAGGTGGGAGGGCAAGGTGATGAAGTGCCTTACTTTGCTCAGTAGCAGCCCTAATGGGCAGCACTGACGGGCTCTAATGGCTTCATAGCCCCTCAATCAGGATGACAGAGATTGCAATCCCAGGATTTAATGGCAAGTCGTAATACCAGGAGCGATGCAATAACGGGAACCCTGAGGCGCTGTGCCCTCCTCCTTTCTATGCACCAGCAAATATCCTCTGTCCTTCCCTATCGCCCCATCCACCGCCACCCCCTGCCACAGTGGTTGCTGGAGACAGGAGGTCTGGGGGAGATCGTGCTCTTATACAGGAGTTTTAATACAAAGGATTTCTTTGCTCACCTTAGTACCGACTGTCCTTAGGAAGGTAGAGTAAGGAAAAGTAAGTGGGAATAAAGAACAGGTTGTTAGAACAGAGACAACTTTAACAGAAGGGATCACATTAGTAAAAGAATGAAGAGGAGAGTGCACACACATATACAAACTGCCAGCATTTCCTCCCTCGATACCCCCGTTTCCCCTGACATCCCTCTTTATGGGCTAAGATGGGAAATCCTAGAAGAGACTTTCCATGGGTCTCAAAGGGTTTGGGAATAAACTCAAATATGGGTTAAAGAAGGTACTTTGATGATGATGAAAGTTAGTGGAATTTCTCACTCACTCACTGTACATATGCTGTAAACAGCTTTGGACAGGGACAGCAGAGAAGAACATCAGACCCACAGACCCTGCCACCACTGAGACAGCACAGGCGTAAACCTGAGGGCAGGGAGTGCTTGGAATACAATCCCTTGCCTTCAGGAGAAATGGGGTAGGGAGTGTGTTTTCATGGGGGAAGGAAGAGACTAGGGGTAGAGTATTGGAGAGAGGTTATTCTACCTAATGGTTTTCACTCATTTTTTAAGCCAATAAAGAGCCTAATTAAGGGAAAATGGCTTGTTTAGTCAATTAGAGTCACTTTGGATGTGAAAATACACAGTTCCTTCTTAAACAAAACACTTCACTCATTACTAATTTGTCCAACAACACATCCCTCAGCCTTTCCTAGAAAATATTTTCAGCTCTGAGACATGATATTTGGTGGGAATAACAATATTTTAGCTTGGATGCACATCAAGAAAATACATACTTTGGTCCTCAAAGTACTTTCAGCTCCGTGAGAAGGCTGGGACTGTATGTACACTCTCCTTCACTGGTGCAGGTCTTTCTTGCCACACATAGGCCTTATGCTGCCCTACACTAAGCTGGGGTAGGAGGCCAGAATTTTGGATATGAAAGTGCAAAGATGTGTTGAAATCCCAAAATGGTGCTCTATGTTGCAATGTCTGACCTCCTCCACCAGCTGCAAAATGCCATGGAACAGGCAGACTCACTGCATGGAGTGGAACAGGCTTGAATAAAGCTGGGCCCATCGCCTATACACAGCCCATTAGCACAGCTGACCATGATACTGCGGAGCCACGGTCATGGCCAGGAGCAACACTCTCTGCCTGAGCAAGTGGCAACTTGTGGGGTTGTAAAAATGTAATCATGGTTGACCACGGGCCCATATTCTGTGAACCACAGAAAGAGGAATATCTGTCCTAGCTCCCATGTTCACTCCTGGCTACATTTCCGCCCTCTCATCCCAGGACAGTTTTTTCTGGTGGTTAGGTGTCGTGCAGTGACCCTGTGTATGGTGGTCAGGCCTGAGGGACTAAACTTGCTTCAAAATACCCAACAAAAACAAAACAACTACCTTTCCTGCCATTAGGTTCATCATGCAGTCCACAACATAGTTGTGCCAAAAGGCAGGGAGGAGGAAAAGAAAAGGGATACCTTATGCCAGGATTTCTCCTTCATGATGCGTTCATCAACCTGTGCCCTATGGCTATTGCTCAATGTAAACTAGCATGGAGGGCAGAGTTTATTTCACCACATCATCATGACACTGTCATGTTTTACTCATAACACAGAGCATAGGGAGGCCAAGCTTGGCGCTAGGCATCACATAACCCTTACGGACTGTGAGGGTGGTGATGCTGGGAAGAAAGGTGCAAAATATATCAGACTCTGTCCCAATCAGCATCTTTGAGCTTAAACTCTTGGATGTTGGCAGGTGAAGGGCAACTGCACAGAGAGGAAATCAGCATGCAGATGCTTCATGCCCCCGTTGCGTCAGAGAAACTTGGGGCTGCACCATTTCTAAGAGCAACTGCGCTTACCACAGAATTTTCCATCTTTATGTTTTTGACTTGCAGGCAATCCTCCATGCTCCTCGTAGTGCTGTTGGCCTCGGGGCTGTCGTCTGAAACCTTGCTGCTCTGCTTGGCGCTTGCCTCGTTGTCCCCATTTTCCTTGAGCGGAGGTGGCCTGGGGTGGACGTCATTGCGTTGCTTCTTCGTGACATGCGCATCGGGGCCGTGTACAGTCTTAACGTGTTTCCTGAGGGAACTAGGGTCTGTGTACCTCTTCGTGCAGCCAGGGATTTTACATACATAGGGTTTCTGTCAATACAAGCAAAACTTGTCTTAATTTTGGAAGAAGTACAAATTTTCCAGGTACATTTTATGGACCAAGCTCCTGGCAGCAGGAACATGTGGAGCATCTGTTCCACAGAGCTTTCTAAGATGGAGATATCTAAGATATGATATATGGGCTGCTGCTGATCCACACAGATCTGGCTGGGCATTTGATGTTGGCTAAACAACTTGTTTTCAGCAGCTGAATTAAAAGACAGCTAAGAATTCATAAAATATTTTCCTAATATTACTTTTCCACGTAAGTATTTGCTCTGGTGGCCACAGGAATGTTTCCTGATTACGGGTGGAAGGGAGGTGATGTAGGGGACTGGCCACAACACATCCTCTCTGCTAAGGTGGGTCTACCCTGGGAAAATATCTGAAGCCTTCTGGTTGAATCCAGAGAAACCAAGCCAGCCTGGATTCACCCTACCCAATCCATCACACAACTCCAGCACCTGTCACCTTGAAATCTGTTATTGTGCAAAACAAACCACAGGCATGCGGGGTTTTTTTTCAGACGATGGGACTCTAGTGCTAAATTCATGAATCATTGATTGCCATAGGGGAAAAAAAAAAATGGCTGAAGCCAGGCTGCTAAAAACAGAAGTCAGCAGATACTTCTCTTCTTTTAACTTCTCTCTCTCTCTCTCCCTTTTTTTTTTTTTTTTTAATCCAGCTTCCAATTGTAAAGTGCATTGGCACCACAGTTGTATAAGGTGGTGCTGCTGCACTGGAAGCTCTGAATTCATCACAAGTTCTGCTTTCAGCCTCACAGGCACTTTCAGTATTTCTCTGCCAACATACTGGAATAGATCCACAAAACAAAACAAACAAACAAAAACCCCCAAACAGATAGATGTCGTTTGAAGGCAAGCCGAAATGACAACTCCTATTCATTTTTTATCTGTTTTCTAATTTCACCCAGAAGCTTGAGTGAAAAAATACAAAACTGCAAATATTCATTGCAAAAAGCCAACATCATCACATAAAAAACACTGAAAGTCTGTTCTTTATTCAAAAGCATGTTTCCTGGCTGATCTTGGCACATCACTTGAATAAACTAAATCCTCACAACACCCCACTGAGGTAAATATTTAATATATTTTAAAGCTGGGTAAACTAAAGCACCAAAAGTAAAATAGTTTGTTCATAAATCTCATGCAACACTCTGGATAGGGCATTATAGAAATATCATTGCTGTGATTAAAACCTAGTCTAAGAAACAGAAACTCCTCTGCACACACTAAAGAAATCTACATTAAACAGCTCAATGACTACTTTAAAAGATTCTTAAGATTCTTTAGGTTTAATGTCTGTATTTGATTTTTAGACATCAGCAATTAAGGAAACAGGACCACTGCTGCTGGGACTGACGATGCTCCTCTTAATAGGGTGCAAGTTAGAGGATCATCTGCTTCACCAGGCCTTGCCTTCTGCAGCTGAACCGAGTACAACTGCCTTCACATGGGATGCCTTCCCATGGCCCAGGGTTATTTAATACTGATGCCCGATAGAGCGGGTGCTCTAGTGAAGTTGACAACATAGATATCTCAGGTGCCTTCCTCCTCCCATACACATATAGTGATGCTGCTCTTTAGGGCAGGAGAAGCGCAGACTTCTCCAGGAACCCAGCAACACTCAATTTCTATATTTCACCCTTTTCTAGCTTGACTCAGAGAAAATGTCACTCCAGTCCTTTGGCTGACCATGGACTTGTGCCACCCCTTTCAGACTTTGTACTGGAGAGCAATCAGAGAATGAAGGCCCCTTTTCCAGGGGGTATTGCCTGAAAGAATGTGAATACTCACTGGAAGTTCAAAAGGAAATAGAGCATGTGCCATGTCAACAACGAGATGAAAGCTACTGCCACGTGAACTTCAACACTGGAACAAGTAACTATGTCCTGTCATATAATGTTGGAAACGCACATGGGGAACCTGGGATTAAAGGGTGACCTAGACATGGGTGACTAGCTCTGAAACTGTGGTGTATCCCAGGTAAACATTGTATTAAGTAGGGAGTTGGGAGCCACAACAGACTTACCAAAGGGTAATAGAAAATATTCCACAAACCCCTGCTTTGCATCTGTGTGGTTTTGTGGGCCACAGTCTCAGTGCAGTCTGGTAACCCACAGGTCATGGCCACAGCTAGTTGCTGGACCCTCACACCTCACACCTGGGCCTGCTGCCCAGTGCAATCTGCTTTGCCACGAGGGACGTCAGCTGCTGCTGAGGATCATGTTATAGGGTCCTCATCAATAGAGTGTCAAGTTTATAGCCCACAGAGCTGTTATGGGCAGCCCCACAGGCCTCCTGCAAGTCTCTGGACATGTCTGTGACGCACTGTGAAGTGCTAAGTTCAGGAGTGAGCACAGACAGCAAAATATAAGATCTACAGCCCATATATTTCCCTGGGTAAGGCTCAGCTGGCCTCCACCAGTGGCTATGCTGTTTCTGCACCTGGAAAGGCTTTGGCATTCTGTGGGGGAAGCAACAGCAGAGCCATCTATATCTGTTATCTTGAGTCTCTATTTTGTGGCATGCAGCCTCTGCCAAGTGCCAGGATATCAGATCAGCATCCACAACAGATGAGGAGTTTGATGTTTCTGCCCCATAGCCTCACCTTCTTGCAAAAGGAGCAGACTTTCAAGTGTGTCCAAGCTCTGCTCAGACGAAGGGAGGAGCCATCATCAACTTGGTGCAGTTCCTGATCTGGATCACTTGGTAAACTCAACTCATTCAAAGAAATGGCGTTTAATAATACAGCCAAATAAAACATTTCTCATCTAGGAACATGGGACCACAGAAGGCAAGGCTGTGTCTGCCTCAGCAGGGATCCTGGAAAAGCTCTAGGAATCAGAACTCAAGTGATCTGTGGTGAAAAAATAGCTAGGACAAGGCTTCAGCATGTTCAAATTGGCAAAGTAAGCTTCAGGATGAGAAAATTTTATTTACTGATAATTTTAATACAGTGTCCTGTACTGAAAATTGTACTAGAAGTCTTGATCCATCTGCATCAGGATCCTTAGGGATGGAAGAGAGACACAAAATTGATTCAAGGACAGGGAAATCGTACTGCAGCAGTGGGATACTTCAGTGGATTCTTCTAATGAGAGAGAAGATGGAGAGCAACTTAACGCTGTACTGTCACAGCAATAGTTACAGATACTGGATCCAATGCTGAATGAAGGTAGAGGAGGCATCCAGGGCTGGAAAAAAGCAATTTCTAATATCATAAGGTTGTTTTTTGGTTTGAGGTTTTGTTTATTCTTTTTTCTTTCTTTCTTTTTTTCTCAGTGAGGGTGAATTAAGACAACCTACCTTTCTGGAGAAGAAACTGTAATAAAGAATATATGATGTTTTAGTCAAACACTGATTATTTGAATCATAGCTTGCTCAGTGGATGACAGATAAAGCAGCATGTTATGTTGGTCCTATCTAGCCTCAAAGTCTGCATAGCCCCGAACTCCAATTTACCCAGTGCCCATGCAGATCTAGGTTAATTTTAACTCATATTCTTGCTTGAAAGTGTCTCAGTGGCAAAGGATATTCCTAGTATTTGGGCTCATACCCAAACAACTTCAATTGATGCTAAGATCAAGGTCATTCATTGGGTCCTTTAGGCCAAACGGCACAAAAGGGCATCTGAGGCTTTGATTCCTTATTCTAGGTCAAGTGAAATCTATGGAGCCTTCTAAGCTCTGAGTATCACTGACTGACACTATGCTAGAGATAGAAATATGCCCAACAAGCCCTTTGTAGACACAGTATCTCTTTAAAAAGCTGTCATCCGTGGCAAGTGCGTTTCATTTTCCAATAGTCTATATTTAACTGTTGCAAATTAGGCTGCAGACTGAATTCTTCACGGCTGCAAACATTATTAGAACTTCGGAGTGTTGTTTTTCCTTCCCCTGTCAGCTAATTAGTGGTAATATAAATTTCAATCGTCGGCCGCGGTTGATTGCAACAGACCATCACATGTGTTACAATAAAGGCAATTTCCTCTGCTCCCTGACTACTAATAGTGGGTCTTAATTAGCCAAGGTTAACAAAGCATTGCATTGTGCTCTATCATCGTACATCAAACGATGGAGGGAATTCTACTTCCAGAGTGCTAGGATGCCGGGTGCCTGTTACACTACTGCAAGTCTATGCCACATGCATAAACGTACAATCCTATTCGCACTATTAAAAATTATAAATTTGGAAAGTGCTCACTCAATTTCTAAAGCCGATTAGAAAGTTTGCATACTTTAACATCTGTTTATGATTTTAAACATGGTTTTCATAAATATAAAGCTAATGTGGTCTGGCTCTCAAGCAAAATAAATCCCATTAAAAAGTAAGAAAAACCTCTCATTACAGTAGGTTTCTTTTTACATGAGTCCAATGTGTAAAGTGTATGTTTATTGTCAGCAAAATTAAAAAAAAAAAAGCCCTCCATTGAGCTGTGGTGAGTCCAGGCTTACCTCATTGGAATGTGTCCTGTTCTGGTGCTTGGCTCTATCCGAGGCATTGGAAAAAGCTTTATTGCAGCCTTCATGTTCACAGACGTAGGGTTTTTCTCCAGTGTGGGACCTCAGGTGTGTCTTTAAGTTCTCCAGTCGAGAATAGGCTTTGGAGCAACCCTCAAACTAAAATAAAAAAGCACAAGAGGAGTGATTAATTAACCAGAAAAATTTGATTTCCCCCCTGCCTAAACCCTTCTCATCTGTTTCTCATTTTTCTTCCTTCCATTTAAAGGGCTTGTGTTTTAGGGAACAACATCCACTTTGTTGAGAGAACTTCCCTTCCTTAGGCAGGCTGAAGAGTCTTAGGAGTGACTCATTTAAGGTGGAGCTCCAGTTGGGTACCCAGCCTGATGTTTCACCAAGAGAGTGTTTTCTCAAGCAAGATTCAAGGAGCAAACCTTTCCTTCTCCCAGGACTCTCCGTATCCCTCCTGCCATCCATCTGCAGCATCTCCAGCTAAGACACTCTGAGATGGCTCTCTCTCTCCTCCTTCCTTTCCCGAAGGACCAGCTGCTTCTAGACAGTTTGACCAGCCTTGCAACTTCGCCAGCTTCAGAGCTGGAAAGACCAGACCATTTTCTAAAACACAAGCAGAAATCTAGCAAGCTTTGAAGTTTCCCAAATTACAACTTGAGTCTACTCTCAGAGGATGCTGTGGTCAGGCTGCCTAACATTACCAGTTTTAAAAACAAGACTCTCAATCTTGAAGACAGATGGATTTTTGGATGACACAACAGACCAGCAGGCTTCCCACTGGACGGAAACCAGCTGCCCACACAACGAGAAGGAGCAGCTCGGGAGACATGGTCAGACTCGGGGTGATGTCAGTCCTACCACCCTCGACTTCTGGCTGGGCTGGAGGTTTCTCTCCGCACCTGCCCTGTCTGTAGCATGGAAGGATTTCACCAGTCACTCAAAACAAGGAGGCTGCCTTAAATGCTCTTTGACTAAATAAGTGGGAACTTACAAATATTGAAAGAAGTTCTAAAGAACGAAAGCATAAAGCAAGGCCTTTTTTCAAATTCTGGCTTAATGCTGCATTCACTGTACACCTTATATTTCAACAGTTCAGTACACTTCAGCAAGTATGAAAGCTGCAAGGTCTTGTATGTTACTGAGATCACTTAAATTTCTCTGCAAGTTCAGTCCCACCATGGTAGGACTTTCCATTGCTGTGTCTGCATCTTGGCCAAGGGAAAATCTGGCATCACAATAAGGCAGGTCATGCCACAGATCAGCCTCAGACCCCACCGTGGGCAGCAGAATGGCTGTGCATGGCAGCGGGGTCTGGCGCTTTGACCAGAGGTGACTAGACATGATAGGGAGGGACTGTATCTGCATCCTCACACCCCACAGGCATAGGAGGCAGCCCTGCTCTGACTGCACACTGCCAAGGAGCAATATACGGCTCTTTGCTATATGGCTCTGCTGCCTAACCAAAGAAAGGCCTATTGCCCTAAAGAAGTTCGATGCCACAGGCCAGCATCTGCACAGAGAGATCTCTTCAAGTCCTCACACATTTCTCACCTGGGGACCTGAGCACAGGCTAATCACATAACCCACATAACTCTGCTGTGTTGGCCAACTGGAGGACTAGGGACTGCTCAAGGTTGTCTTTAAAGTCCAGTACAGGAATGGCTGCAAGGTAAACTTTCCCTGCCCTCTTGGAACACCCAAATCTCTTCAAGGACAGCGGGAACATTCTTCAACAGCTTCATCCTTCTCTAGGTGCAGTGGGCTACAATGAATTCAGTTCCTCTTCCCCAATCAACTTGCATTAGCACATTTGGCCCACAAAGCATGCTGCAACTTTAAGGTAGCACAATAGATCCCCCTCTTCTCTTGGGCTGTGCACAGAGTCCTTCATAACTTGAGTTGATTATGGTTACTAAAATACATCATTCCACTTGCTGGAAAACAAAGGAAATTCAGCACAGGCGACTCATTCGTCCGTTTTGGTTGTGCTGGATACTGACACAAAAATGCAGTTAGTAAGAGCAAGAGTACTGAGGCCCCCTTTTCAAATAAGGGCTTCTCAGCAGAGCAGCCTGTGCCAGTTCAAAGTGGCTGTCCTCGGTGTCGCGCGTGGATTTGATCATGCCAGGGGGAGTTCTGGCTGTCGAAACAATCCCTGACCGGATCCCAGGCTGCATCTGTGGCTTTATGCGAACCGCAAGTCTTCTTGTCTGAAACAAATGGCACTTTGAAAAATCACTGGCAGCCTTGAACCAGGAATGCTCTGGCAAAGCAGGGTACCATCTGCACTGCTGCAGTCGGAAACCCGGAGCATGTTCGCCTTGGGCAGAGCTGCTGCGAGGCACCGCAGAGAGCGGCTGCCGCTCTCCAGCAGGCAGAGGACGACCTGAGACTGCAAACTCAGCAGCCTTGTCCTTGCTCCAGCCCCGCACAACACAGAGTGCTTGAGAGAGGCAGCACTGAGCAGCACTTCTTCCTATTCAGCACTGAAAGGGATGCATTCCCTGCTGCTTCTCACTTGAGCAGGGGGCTTGTGCTGCCTTCTAATTCCTGCTGCCTGCTCCTACAGTGCTGCAAGGGCAGGGCCAGCGTTCCCCTTGCTGCTCCCTTCGTGGCACATGGACAATCAATACTCCTTCAGACTCTTAGGGAAGATTGGTAACAGGCTGAAACGGGGCAGGGTGCTTTAGAAGATTAAAACAAAGGATATGGCCCTGTGCCCCAGGGAGCTTATGCTCTAAATTAAATGAACACAGGGCTGGAAGATTGATAAGGGAGTCATACAGCAAGAAAATCATACTTATCATAATATTTGTAAGCAGGAGCTGGGGCTGAACTGGAGAGGGAGCTGGGCTGGAAGTAACTAATGGAGCAGAAGAGGAAGAAGATACTGGAGGAGGACTCAGACATCTGCCAAGCATAAAGAAAGACTCACTCCCAAGGCTCTGGGGAGAGGAACAGCATAATGTTCATGCTGGAGGAGGTAGGAAGAACTGGCAGGAGGAGCAGGGTGGGGGCAGAGGATATCAAGAGACAGGGTTGGACCTCAGGGAGAAAAAAGGGCTGAAGTGCGTGTGGGAAGAGGAAAGGCAGGAGGTGCTGGCCAAGCTCGCTAGGCTGGAGAGAGGCTTGTGCACACGCACAGGAACGTGGTAGAGGGAAACCTGCAGCCCCACACAGGTACACTCAGTGGTGCTGAATCAAGGCTACCACCAAACCTGCAGCCACACACAGGAGTACTGGGGGGTGCTGAATCAAAGTTACCACCAAGGCTAGGTGCTCCCCACAGAGCAGGGATCCTGGGTTTCTTATTCGGGTTCAGGAGACCAAATGGTCTGTATGTTTCCCTCTCTCATCTTAAGTAACTTGTCCTGAGTCACTCTGGACCTCTGTGGCAGAGCTGAACCCCGTTTCCTCAACTGTTTCCTCAAGTTTTACTCACTAACTCCTTAACCACCCTCCTCTTCAATCACTTCCAGCCTCACCCAGCTGCCTGCAGGTAGCTAAAAACATGGAGAACTGGGTTAGCCCTGAAGCGGGGCAGGTCCTAAGAGAGCGCCCTTGAAGCCTGTATCTCAAGGTCCACGTGTGAGACCACCGAAGCCCAGTGTCCCCCCGCCAAGCCGAGATGTTCTGCGTGTGCCGCCCCGCTCACCGTGCACTTGTGCGGCTTCTCCCCGGTGTGCCTCCGCATGTGCACCACCAGCATGTACTGAGCCTTGAAGGGCTTCTGCTCCCGCGTGCAGTCCTGCCAGCGGCACACGAACTCCTTCTTCTCCCCGTGGATGTGGTCATTGTTGATGTGCTGCGAGGAGAGAAGGGAGGAGGAGGTCACTCCTGGAAGAGCTGACGCCAGCAGAGCACACCCGGCGCCTCCCGGGCGCTTGTGGTCAGCCCTTGCACCTGTGTCACAGGTGCACAAATAACACAAAGAACCTGGTGCAGGACACGCTGGCCAGTGCTAGGCTGGTGGCATGTCCTGCAGGAGCACGTGGCACCCAGCGCACTGGGCTGGTAGCTAAAAATGGGAGATCTGTCCTAGACTCAGCAAAAGCAACGCAAATGCTGTGGTAGCAGGGGGAGAAGAGCCCCTTGGTGCCTTGCAAGACCGCTTGACCCGACTGCTGGCAGAGGGAGGGAGAAGGACTCCGAGGAACGTGACACCGGCATCATCCACAGTCATTTTTGCCCCTGTCAGGCCCTCTCACATTTCGCTTATGCAGCCGAGGCCCTTTCTTAGGGCGCTGCCAAAGAAAAGCTGGATTGAGAGCCAGCTCGCAGGCCGACCCGGCAGCATCCACCTGCCGTCGAGTGCCGGCGGCTGGCAGGAAATGACAGCATGCATGAGGTATGCGCTAAGGAAAACTCCGCGGCCTCAATTACTGCTAATTACTTGGGCCCGTAAAATCCTTCGCCTGCGTGTTGAAAAGTCAGCACCAGAACGGTGCCGTCGGCCTCCCCGCGAGGAGGACAAGGGTCTCTTTAGCAACGCCGAGAAGATGAAAGCCTGATGAAAATAAACAGAGTCCCAGAGCAGCCCACGGCAGCGCTGCTCCCACTGTGGCCTCGTCTCGCTCTGAATGGGGTCTCGCTGCCAAAAATAATGCCTGTCCTCGCTCCGGAGTTTTCAGCAGACATTCACCGACAGGAAATCCTAAAATAAACCACTTTGGGTTTGGGTTTTGTTTTTGCACTGATTTTTTTTTTTGAAACCCTGTTCTCCCCCTGCCGCCCCCCTGGTCAAGGCCAGGCACACATGTTGTTGCTTAGGACCAGGACTTGGTCAGTTTGGTGGTGCAACACGAAGACACACAGACTCGTTAAAACCAAGTGACCAGCCTTTCCGGTCTCATGCAATCCCAGCCCTGGGATTTTGTGTCCATGCCTCCCAGGACTGAGCTGAGCATCACTGGGCAAACAGAGCGGGGCACTCAGGACCACCTCTCCAGGGCTGGCTGGGCGCCCTGTGGGCCATGGCATGATTCTGGGAGCTCCACTTGTCCCTGGGACACCACGACTGGGCACCAAGAGCCAGCAGGTGGTTGCACTATACAGAGTGGGCCTACGTGGGGCTAAGGTGGCTTTTGGAGCTCAGCTGCCAACAACTCTGGTTTTACGATGTTGCATCAATGGGAGATTTTAGCCTCAGCTGGCTGAAATCTGGTGAACCCCTCATGAGACCTACAGACATGTTATACCACATGCTGACCAGACTGGAAAGATAAGTCTGTCGGCTCCGTTTGCGTGGGAATCTGACTCGCACCCCAGATGATGTGAAGCAGCGCTAGCAGTGGGGCCACGCACGGTCTGCCCTTCAGTCCAGCGTGGGCCAGAGGAAGGGTTGTTTTCATTCCTGTTCCTTCATTCCTTCATCCCATGGATGTGCACTCCTCCCACAAGTATATTGTTCACTACGCGTGTGAAACAGACCCTGCACGCCTAGGTCCATGTACAGAAACAAGAGTTTTTCCATGCGTGGTGGGATGTTACCTTTTCAGAAGGAGGCCCTGACATCTGTATTTCATTTAGATGTATATTTTGGGCATCCCGAATCCGCAACCTCATGTTGCTAGTAATCACAGTTCAGAAGCCTCCGTTTTTATAACCTCCCAAATTTAGGAAAATCTTGGACATTTTGTCAAATATTTTTCTTTAGGTTTTCTCTGGAAATAAATTGTGCTGAGGTACATAGATCTGCCCTCATTTTACTCTGGGCTGAGTTAAAGGGATTTTCTTACATTTGAGAGAAAAACACCAAAAATACTGGACAAAATGTGAAACCAGCCCTCCACCAGGTCTGCTGTGGTTTAACTTCAGTAAAGCAACACCCTGTGGTAGGCGATGTGCAGCCCATTGAACAGAACACCCTCACGCAACCTTCGCTTTTTAAATCCATCTCGTACATTTGGCCCTCAAAATCATTTCCAAGCCTCCCTACACTCAGGACTTCTTAAATTGAATCAGCGACTTCTGGCAGAGCAAGCGCTAGCCTTAGATTTAAGAGCAAATGCCCCAAATAATCATTCGGAGCATTGTCTCTTTGGGCTAAGATGTTTGGTGCAAAGTTTGGAAGAACAGAAATGGATGCCTACTTGGTGGCCTCTGAACATGAACTACTGTAAAATGAAAATATATATATAGAGTGAGAGCAGACGTGAGCTTTGTAGTGTTTCAGAAAAAGGGTCTTTCTTGTTGCAGACTCCAGCTGCAGACTCCAGCTCCCCATTGCTCTGTGTGTGTCCTTCACCAAGGGCCACGGCACCAGTGAACCGCATGGCGTGGGCTCTGGGGAGATTTGAGCCGAGCTACAGCAGGGCAGCCAAAGGCCAAAGGGAAAGCAAGAGATAGTGACTCCTGTCACAAAACTTGCTCAGCTTGGCATTTTGCTACATCCTTGACCCTCGGGGAGGATTGCTGAGACTGGCGACTTCCCAGAGACCCTGGGTTGGCTTCAAACAGGGTATTACAGATCCAAGCCAAGGTCTTGGAGGCACTGGGCTGGGGAAGGTAATGAGCTCGGACACTGATCATGTTCGAACTCTCAGATACGTGTTCCACGTTTGCAGGGTCCATCAGCCCCAGAAACTAAAGGAAACTGAATGGCAAATCCCCAGGTGAATCGAAACGCAGAGAAGATTCTTGGAATTAATCAGAACTGTAAATAGCAGTTTTGATTCTAGTTTGGGGACATTATTAGGATTATAGAAGGCTTCTTTTTCAGTTCTTTAAAAATCAACCCACTTTCTGTATTTTCTGCCCTGCTGGAGCTACTTGAACCTGTCTCTAACCTCTAGAAGTGCCCTATTTCCAACCCTGAGGGCAGGAGGGATGAGCAGGGCAGGTCGGCAGCCCCTAGGTGATACAGCCCAAAGGCTCATGCCACAGCAGTGTAAAAGGCTTCTGTGACCTGGCCAATAACTTAGGACTGTCTGGTCATTCACAGCTTGTGTGGGTATGTGGGGTGGCTCAGTGGCCAAAGAAGTGCAAAGGGCTCAGCCCCCATCCCCATTTTCCAACTGGACCCCTTGCATGGAGTTCTTTTCTATTGGGTTATGCACAAGGGAGACCAAAACTGCAGCCTCAGCAGCTGAGAACAACATCAAATAATCTATGAGAGGCTTCCTGAGCCTGAACTCCTCGGGGAACAGCAACCTGCTTTGGCAGTGTTTACACACCGTATCTCTGATTTGCACCTTTAGTGGCTCCCAGAGTGAGCTCTGGCTGCACAGCAGCTAGTGATAAAAAATGAGGACAAGTGCACAGAAATCCAGATTTATCGCTGGGGTTTCCTCCCAACCATTACTCACATGGACGAGCTGCTCTTGAGTGTCATATTCCTTTGTGCACCCTTCCCAGTGACAGTTGGTCTCATAAATAACCTCCGGCTCCTGTTTACATTCATCCTTATCTAGATCTTCTTTCAGGTCTGTCAGATGCTCCTGCAACATACAGCAGCACATTGTATAAGGTGAGCTTGTTTCATCTGAATTCCTCCGTCACTCAGAGATTACAGGGCAGGTATCAACTGATCACAAAAGTGCACTCAGGGTAGCAATATAACATCCTTGATTACAGTGAACTAATGAGTCACAGAGCTTTGGAAGAGACGCATCAGAGCTAATGACAAGCCACGAAACCCCCCCAAGCCATGGTGGCAGTGGTGCCTGGTTCCAGCCACGTCATGCGCAGACACAGGGAGGACTCTGGGTGACACCGTCCGGAGAACAGGAAAAAGCTGCCTTGTGAAGTTCCATTTTGTTCTTTGCTGGAGCAAAATTTCTGAGCTGGGGGGAGTGGGGAAGTACAAGCATAAAGAAACCCCAGAGCAGACAGAGTTTAGTGGTTAAACTTAACCTGACTTGGGCAGAGCAGAGCTTGATGCAAAGTAAGATGTGCTGCATGAAGGTTCAACAATTTTCATTAACCAGCTCCTGATATGCATGCCAGATGTAACTTTTCAGTTCCATAGTTTGGATACAAAGAGAAAGAGATTTGTTTTAATTAGCTATTAAAAAAAAAAAAAAAAAAAAAAAAAAAAAAAAAAAAAAGGTGGCTTCTGGGACAGGAAACTGTAGTAATTTAAGGACGGATTTCTGGAGATTCAAAGTATATCGAGCCTGAGAAAGTTCAGACAACTTTCCTGAAGCTCCTACATGGTGGGGCTGTGAACATTACTTTTGATGAAACGTTTTTCTCCACACAAATTCTAGTCTCTGGAAAACTACAGTTTTTTACTAAAAAGTTTACTTTGCCAACATTTTTCTACTTTTAAAAAAAAGGTATTAAACCATTTTATTTGCAGAAGAGAATTAAAATATTTCATGTCTGGTGAGTTCGTGTTAAGCTGAACCTGTACTGGAGCTGCTGCGGTGTTACAGTAGTGCTGCTATTACTCAAGTGAGCTGAAGAGCAGACTACACTGCTCACTCAGTCTTTTACCCTGTGCTCTCACCCACGAACAGACTGTGTCTTACAAGGTACTTTCCAACAACATCTTCAGTCAACACAGAAATGCTGTGAGACGTGAAGCCTACACTCCCCTTTTGGTACTGCTCCACAAATAGCATTAGGCACTATTAGACAGCCAGCAGACATTTCCCTGTCCTTAATTTCCCCTCGTTATTCTAATCAAATCTCCTTGCACCGCTTTAGGTTATTCCCCATTTTTGGCCCTTATTTCACACAAAATACGGAGGCCGGGCTGTGCAGGTGGCCCAGGCTGCTGCTGTACAAGCATTCCCTGCTGCTGGGCATGCACCTCTCCAAATCCGTGCAGAGAAAAGGAGGATGAGGGCCAGCAAGCTGCTCCTCCCACAGCTCCTGTGCTGCGGATACTTGAGAAAGCAGGTGACAGCTTTCAGATTTTTTTTTTCAGCTGCTACAAGAAATGAACATGTGGCGATACTAGCCTGGGTAGCGGCCAGATTGGTTTTCCAGGGCATGTGTGTTTGCAGCACTGCATAGCTGCACTCCTAAACTCAAAGCTCCAGAGAGATGCCTCTTTGCCCTAATCGTGCTGACTACAGCATGTTTATCTTTCCCTGATATGCTATCTTCATCAATTTTACCAGCCCCCTGATGACTGCACATGTTGCTGTCCCCATGCATCATGCTGAGACCTGCTCCTGAACCAGGGCAGGAGGAGAAATTTGTCATCAACTCTTCCATTCGCTTGACAATAACATGGCCTAATATTTCATGAAAATGAAGTGCCCAGAGCACTCCTGATAGTTTACAGTTGTGATAAAGGACGGTCAGATGGATACTGTCAGCCATTAAACAGTTTGCAATCACAGAGCTCCAGAAAGAAAGCAAAGGCCTTTGGGCCTTTCTTGGTGTCAATGTTGTGTCACCGGTGTAAAGAATGTTGTTAGGAGCAATTCCTTGTTGAATCAAAAAATCTTTTTTTTTTTCTTTTGCAAGCTTTTTACCTACATACAAGATTCCCTTGTAATCTATGTTTGCTCTGAGACATCAGCACTGCTTGCTTTGCAGTGTAGAAAAGCTCAGATGTCATTTTTAAAGTTGTCACACTTGAAATATTCTCTCTTTCTTCCCATCTTTCCAAACACCCACTGAATGTTGCCCTCATCCACTGAAACTCTGCCCTATACCTTGGCAGGGCTTCCCGGACCAAGAGACTCTCGCCTGCCCTACAGACATGGATGCCTTGCTCCCAAGTGCAGCAAAACGTGTTCCTGAAGTCCACAGCACGACTTGCTCCAAAAACATTACCTGTGTGGTTGGGGACACTGGTGGCAAACCCTCAATTTCAGTCTTGACTTTGCTGCGCTTGTGAATCACGGGATTGACTGTGCTGCTCACGGCCGACTCGCTGCTCTGCTTGCTCTAGGAAAAAAAAGTCAGGAGAGAAATGGTACCAGGGTTTGGGATTGACTGCAGCCCACATCATCGTTAGGAGTTCACAAAAAATCAGCCAAGAATGAGCTCCCAGAGTGGCAAAGGGGAATGGTGCACTGCTGGCCTCGGGTCTGAGGCAAAAGCCAGCCCATGTTTGGGGATGTGACTGGGACACAAATGTGCCCTGGATTTGTGCACGGCAGAGAGAGGGCAAGAAAGCCAAGATCAAAGGACATGAGCAGCTTTGGTGTGCTCAGCGGTGTGCTCTGCCTCTCAGCTTCTCCTCCTTTCAGAGCCACCCAGTCCTTGTCAAATTTATCAAAATATTATGCAAGCTCCACCCAGGCCATGACTGTATTTCTCAATGTGCTGAAATGACTTGCCGAGAAAGTGAACACCAGCAGGAGAGGAAGGTTCTGGTTACGTGTGAGGGCTCCTTCATGCTGGGTGCAGGAAAGGGTATGTATATTTTGCTAAGCTCTTAAAAAATGAGAAGCACTTCAAGAGAAAAAACATTCAATTGTATGTGCATAAAAATTGGAGCATTAACATTTTAATTTTTTTCAGGTTAATTGATCAAGATTGGTCATGTAAGTTATTAAACAGAGGCAAAACTCCTGCCAGGCACATTATTTTGGTAGCCAGTTCGTGAGAAGAAAACAAAAACCAATCAATCAAATAACCTTCAATAACAAACAGAGTTTGCAGTGCAGCAGCCATGAAAAACCCTAAAACAACAAAGCAGTCTGAAAAGTTCAGTATAATACAACTAAAACAACAACTTGAAATGGATGTGAAATGAGCTGAAATAAGTCTTTTGGGAGTAAAGCAATTGCAATTTAAACTTCCAAGGAAAGAAAAGGGCAGGGAAATTGATTAAAAACACACTAGACGTTCACTAACCCTCAGAGTGTGCATGTGCATGTGCATGCATGTACGTGTGTGAATGCACAGGTATATGCATGGATAGATCTGACGTTTCATACAAATGTAGCATTTCTAATTTTCCAAACCTAGCTTCTTGTTTTGCAAAACTTAACAGTAAAAACCATCAATCAGGATATTATGAGGGAGAAAGTCATCTGACAGCATGATTACTGAAAAATAAGGAACAGCACTTGAAATGCTTAGAGGACTCAGGTAGGACACAATGATTTGTTAAAGAGGAAAGGAATAAGGAGTTTTAAAATGACCAATATGGTTTACATCAGCAGGAAAAAAGAAAGGACCGATTGGTGAACGAACTGACTAAGCTTGATTCACGGTGCTTGGGTGCTTATCTAGCAAAACACTTCAGCCTGTGCTCAATCCCATTGATTTCAATAGTACTTAACATGTGTTCAAGGGGATTTGCTGCCTGAGATGATCCTGCATACCACGTTAAGTGCTTTGACGGATCAAGGACTTTGTTTTTGGCACAGTTATGTACATGAGTGTGTTCAAGAAAGCGCATAACATTTTACAAGTCCAAAAACGTTTTGTTGGGATGAAGAAAATGTGACATGAAGACAGAACATGAATAAAAAGACAGTTAAACTGTGGGTAAAACCAGAGAAAGTTCAGCCACCACCAAGGGCAGCCCCCATCCCATGGAGAGCCCACTTCTGTTCCCATCCAGGCCATGGCCAGGGAAGAGCTGAGCATGACAGCCCCAGCGCGAACCCACGGCTGCTCCGTACCTGGCTGGAGTCGGAGATGCAGTTGCTGTTGCTGCTGATCTGGGCTGCTGGTGGGTTGACTGAGATGACAGCCATGTGCTGCCGCGGAGGGAACGTCGGAGACGGCTGGATCAGAGGGGGAGTGTGTCCAAAGGCTGAGCTCAGGCCTCTCTGCTGGTTCAGGATTTGCTGGTACGTCACTGGGTTAATGGGGTGCGGAAAGCTAAACGCGGGGCTGCAACAGGGAGAGCAGGGAAAACGAGGAGGAGTTATTTTAAACAATGTTTATCACACTGGCTAGTGATTGATTTCAAGTTTGGCCAGGATGTCCTGGAGACTCCAGGACACAAGGTGCAATACACCAGCAAGATGCCTTTAATGTCATGATTTCAGTCTCTTTTCATGCAAAAATGGAATTTGTCTCACTTCAGCAAACTTGTGAATCACTTTGACCCACATATTAGACTGAGCATATTTTTCTTTTTGCTTCCAATGGGTAAAACCATCCAAATCCCCTATCAGGAAGTGTAGAATAGCGACCAGCATCTTGCTCTACAAGCCTCATGCCTCCAGGTCCCCACAGGCAGGCCTACTTTGCACACTCTTGAGGTTAGGGTTATGCTACCTCCAACATAAAAACACATCACCTGGCTCACCTGGCACAGACCACAGCAGGGATGAATAACAATCAATTTAACATATTCCAAAACAGGTATTTTACTCTTCACTCAAGTGAGAAGAGTGCTGGCTCAGGGAACCACTAAAGTATGTTACCCTTCATAGGTAGGTCACCAGTTCAGCTCCTATCTAGATCAGTGGTGACCAGAAACACGATCAGCTCTTGGTGACTTGGGCACGAACCAAAGACAACAGGCCGGGATGAGATGGCTTGTGGCAAAAAGGTAAAGCACAGGTTATTGTGAGAAGGGTTTTAAATCCCAGGAGCAGCTTCTCTTCACAGAGAAACCCTGAAGATCTAAGTATGCTTTGCTCCCTTTACATGTGGCATACACAGACTAAGGCTCTCAGTTCTAAAACTGATGATTTGGCACCTCTAAAACTTGGCTACCATGAACCCTTATCTTCATGGTGTTTTCTCACGTCACCAAAACTGCTTACAGTGTAAGTGCCCAAAACACAGGGCCAAAATTAACAATATACTCCATTTTCAATTCTGTTTTAAGAGAAAATACTTATTGCTGATGACCATACAATTAGTATTTCTATTCCTAACTAGACAACAACAACTTGAAGACAAGTAAAAGAATAAGGAGCAAAAAATCATTCCAATTTTAAGAAGCTCTGGAGGTTAAATACATGCTGCAGCAGAAGGAAATCTGAGCACAGGCTGTTGCACAGCTGTAGTCTGGGTCTGAGGGGGTAAGAATGGGTCCTGCCAGTTTAATTCCTGCCAGAAATGCATTGTTTAAACAATAAGTCTTTTCACCCCAAATTGCTAACAGCCATCCTGGACTTACATATATAACAAATTTTACAATAGCTGACATTTAAGATGTACCTTTAGAACACAACAAAGAGTTTCAAATTCATTATTATCATTTTATTACACCCCTAGAGGCCTCCAATTGACCATTAGGTTGGAATCTCTACAGAGAAATTAAAAATATCAGTTTCTAGCCTAAAGAGCTTCAAATCTCAGTACAAGATGAGATGCTACAAATGTGTCCAGTTAAGGACAGAGGCAACAGGGGAAGAAAAATGTGATTAGCAGATAGGGAATAACAATTTCTTTAAAACATTACGTTAGATACTACAGTCAATTTCTAAACGATGATGCAGATAAAGTAACTGATAAATTAACATAACAATTGCTAATAGAAATGTCTGTTTTCCCCTAAAAATTCTAGGAGTTCATGATCTTTCTAAGCATTTGCTTTGCAAAAACAGTGTAAATTATAACTAATATATTTAACTGTTAAGCAATAAAAAGAAAAACAACACTGTGAAACTTGGGTTAAGCAATCACGCAGGAATTGACAACAGTGAAGTGCCTAATATAAGTGCTTTTTAATTAAGATTTGAGCAAAATTTTACTCAAAGGCTTTTTTTTTTTTTTTTTAAATATGCTTTTAGAATTCGGCTCTTAAATCCATCCTGGCAACAATTTATTTATTCTTTACAAATGTGGCCAATGATTTGGAGAATACTTTGGGACAATCTCTTAAATCACAGGATTTCTCGACTGAACTATTTACAGAGAGCATTTTATTAGATGAACTTCATCTACATTTCTGCTTGTGAGGAGACACGACCATTCTCTAATTATGAGAAATCTAGTAAACCATATTTCCATCCAGCAAAAGAAAAAAAAAAGGATTCTCTGAAGTACCCTTCCACATGCATATAACCAGACTGGGGGCTTTGGCTTAATACATGACACAATCTGAGTGTACAAAATCAGAGATGGGGCAGAGAGCAAGTGCTTTCCTTGCTGGAATTTTGGTCGTGTTGGTGAGATGACTGTGGCTGCTCCAAAACTTTTACCTTATTGTCCCTGCAGACAAATGGCCATAGGAGCCGCTTGCTGCAGAACTGCTCCTGGAGTTATTAATATAGGCCACGAGCGAGTTTGGGGAGGTCCTGATCATCGTCTGAAGATCGATGCTGGCATCGGAGAGCGGGGAGATGGACAGGGCTCGCTTCCGGCTTAATCTCGGAGTCACCCGTGGGCTTGAAAATCGCGACACTGTAGGAAAGAGATGGGGGAAGAAAAGCACAGGCTTTGTCATGTCATCAGTGTGGTGGCTTGGCTCCCAGGAGGGATGACACCGACCGCATCGGGCAGCTTAGGAAGTGGGAGCGGAGCAGGGCCCAGCTGCACTTTGATCAGAGATTTCCTCTCCGGGTCGCGCCGAGTGACACGGTCAGGCCGTACCAACGCTCGCCTGCTCCTTGCTCCTTGGAGGATAAACACAGGGCTGTCAATCACTCCCTTTCACCAGCACTAAATTAACTTAAAATTACAAGGGAAGAAGCCCCTGAAGACTCCTGCGAGCGCGGCCGCTTTCACAGACTCGGTGGCAAGAGGAGCGGGGCCGCTGCGCAGGGCCCGCGCGTGAGCACTTGCGCGCGGCCGAGGCGGAAATGAGACGGCGCGAGCGCAGCGCTCGCCATCCAATTAACCGCGCGGCGAGGCCCCCGCAGCCCCAACAGCAAATTAAGAGTTTTAAGAAAACCAATTTGGCAGCTCAGGCACAAAGTTCAAGCTCTTCCCCTCCAAGGGGACCGGCTGGTGCCTGGACCCTATTAACAACTGTCAATCATGCGGGCATGAAGTCATTTCCAACTCTGCCCGGCCTGTTTGTGCATCGCAAACACACAGCAAATTACTAGGGCACTAATTTGGCCTCCCCCTGCATTTCAGCACTGCTAACTGGAACAACTGACTTCATCGAGGGGAAGTTCTGCCCTGGCCTAAAGCACCTGCAAACCAACAGGATGGTACAACCTGGGGTTCATATTACAATCTTCCCTGATATTAGAGCATCGGATCCAAAGCCTGCCTGAGCCCTAGTCATGTTTGGATCTGCTTGTCTCTCCAAAGCACTGGAGCAGCATTAAAAAAAATATCTAAGGGTAAAATCTGCCACTTGGTCATTCATTCTCCTGCTGCTCCATGCTAGCACCATCCTGGTGATCCACCCAAGCATCCAGAGCACTCAGCTTCCCGAGCTCCTTCCCTCACTGAGCTCTGCACACGTGTTACTACCTGGTTTTTCCAGGGGCGATCCCCTGGGAAGGCTGCCCTGCAGAGTTGTTGTAGATATACTCTATTAAAGACTGTGAATTAACCAGTAACTTCCCAAGACGGCAACATAAGCTCCTTTCCTCTAGGTGGTTCTCACTGTTGGTCGCATATCACCGAACACAAGCCCAGCACTTCGCAAGCAAATGAGGTTCGTGTCCTGCCGACGGTGCTGACATGAGAGAGCGTGAATGGGATGTACAAGGAGGTAAAATATATCCCGCCAGCGTGACCAATTAGTTCCTCGATTTGTGTTGGCTCGCTGAAGTTTGTGTCAACATTTCCCCAGGCCTGGTGGCTGGATTTCAGTCTCCTAGTGTCCATGACTCATCCGTGTACTGAAGGGCTCCGTCATTACCATGTCTAAGTACAGTTTAATTAATGGCGTTTAGTATCACTGTTGCCTTGCTGCCCATAATGTCCTTTACTGCACTCGTTAAATGACTTGCCCAAGGTCAAGCTGGAAGTCCAAGGCCTTACAAAGGCCTCAAGTTCAACACTTGAACCAAGCACACTTGTGACTATTGTCCTGTATCTAAAAGGCTTCAAGAGCTACTACTGCAAGACCAACACTACTGGGAATTTCTCCTAGAAATCAGGGTGTTGCCTATGCACAAAACACTTGTTTTCTTGCAGCATTTTGCATAATAACTGCATTTTGCGGTCTCTCAGGGCAGGGAGAACCTGGAACACATGACTGGGAAGACTCCTGAAGCAGACGACAAACACAAGGGAGCAGACAACCGTCTGTTAAAAAAAAATAAAAAAAACTCCCCAGACTGTTAACCCTGTCCCATAATTTGTAGGAGCTGGACTCACATTTTTCTAATGCTTGAGGTTGGTAGTTTCCAGTCCCGCTCTGCCGTGGTGAGTGGCCCTTCTCTTGGGAGCTGGGAAAGGAGCAGCAGTTTTGCAGAGGCATTACGGAAGCAAAAACAGAAGGAGCAAATGGACTCCCTAAGCGAGGGCTGGCCTTGCCTAAAGGCTCAACTGGAGCATTCCCAAATCTGCCACCTGGTTCAGGAAACATAGGCCCTGCCAGACCCTCAAACAAAACAACTCAAAGTTTAGGAATTCAGTTTAGCTCTGTTTTGGGTCCGCATCATAACGCTGAAAACTGTGCCCTCTCTGTAACATATTAATGTATTTGATTCTAAGTAATTAAACTTGCAAAGCCTGGGGAGACCTGGGTCTTGTTCCCTGTTCTCCTCAGACATATGACCTTGAATAAGTTGCATCTAGTTTATGGATCTAGCAATCTATTTAGATATGTTACTTGAGACAGAGTTTGTGTCTTACTCTGTAAATATTGTGCCTCATACAATGGGGCTCCATCGCAGCTGAGTTGTCAGTGTTTTCCATTCTACAATTAATATACATCTTCCCAGCTACAGATATTGTTTTCTGCATTTGCATTCCCATTTCTAACAGAAGGAAGCAGGCCAGATTTGACAGTCATATTTATCTCTGTTACTCCCACACCTCAAGGGAGATCTGTTTATTAATGTGCCACTTCCCTTGATAAATTACTAAATAGAAAGAAAAGCCTTGTACTCATTTCTCGCTGTTCTTCCAATGATTTATGTCTACAGTGCTGGTTCAGCCATTGGTCGTCATTAATTTGCAAGGGGAAAGAAGTCCTCATGTCCAACAGAAACCTTGATTTTACTGGTGCAGCCAACGTGGGCACCCTTCCCCAGTGCATACAAGCACATAATTTTTTCCCCGTGTAAAACTCTGCTGGAAGCTGTCAGATTTGCAAGCTGGCCTGGGACTCTTCCAGCACAAAACGAGTAACACGCATTGCGTTAGTGTCCGCTCTAATTTAGATCTTCCAAGTACCATGGGCTATATCAAATGCTTCATAGCGGCTCCAATAGGCTGGGCTTATGTTTTACAAAAGGCCTCGGCTTGGGTGAGTGTTCAGGGAAAGCTATGACCCAAAATTGTGTTATGAACAATTCCTCTCTCTTCATAGGAGGTCTGCATAAGGTGCTCGGGAAAGAAAAGTAAAATGAGTTTAACTACACAAAGAAGCAGTCACTAGTGCTTTTAGGAAGAGAGAAACTTTTGAAAATTATTACTCAAAAGTGGATAAACAGTACTGGGATCATTCTCAATAATAAAATTGGCCCGATTTAATCCTCTGATCGTGAACACCAACGACTAACATTAAATGATAACAGGCAGCTGCAAGGATGAACATTAGTGTGGCTGCACCCACAGCAAGGTTTTCAATATGGGTCGACTGATGGTCACTCGAATGTCTAAGCAAAGTCCTCTATTGCCTGAGGTCCAACGATGTTTCAAAGGAGAAGCCACTCACAACTTTGTAAAAGTGAATGTGCCCAGAGAGACACGTGTCTGCGGTACCCATTTTTTAGAGAGGGAGAAAAGCAGAGAGATGGAGGCCTCTGGAGGATTTACCACCATGACTCCCCTTTCTCACTTTCCTGACTTACTGAAATGAGCAGGGTTGGTTTTAAGACTTTTTCGATGTTTGGACAAAAATGTTGGGAGAACAGTTTCCAAATAGTCCAAGTATTCCCTTCAGCAGTCTTGGCAGAAAAAAAAAATCTGGTATTTCTCTGATGGTGTTCTAAAAGATATTTTGTTTCAAAACCTAAAGTCATCTTAAGTTAAAAATATAATCTGGAAAAATCAGAAATTGAAATGAAAACATGAACTCATTTAAAAGAATTATTTCCATTCATCTACCAGTGCTTCAGTTTGTAAAAAATAACTTTTCTCTGTCTCCATCTGAAATGCAGACCTTTTACAGTCTCTTTACCTTGAATAATACTTACAGATGAGAAAACTTTTTCTCATCCATATCCAGAAAGAAGTGACAGGTCCAAGACCATACAGAAAAAGAAAAGTACACCTAGACAATGTGACGAGAGACTTCATCTTGTTGCCTCTTGTGGTTTTCAACAGCATTTCCAGCACGCCCAGGGTGGGTGTTCCTGTATCAGATTGCTCTGCTATTTCTATCTCACTTTGAGTGAACATCTATTAAAGTTAGTGGATGCTCTCCACTGACTTCAAAGGAATTTGGAGCATGGAATAATTGCGAATTTAAAAGCCCATCCATAGATAGCCATGTTTGAGAATTTTCATCTTTATTTTTAAACTTTTTCCTTCTCACTTGGAAAACATGCTACAATGCCTATGCAGTCAGTTTTGGAAATACTAATGCCTTGGACTTGATGTATTGACTTATGCAGTTTGTATTAAAAGAATCAGCTCTGAATGGAGAAAACCCGATTTTTTTTTTGCAAGAGATAAAAATACCTGCTGAGAATTCAAACCTGTTTCAGATTTTGAGCAAAATAAATAAATTGGACAGGAGGCATAGGAAATTTTAAGCCAAAACACTTTCCCCTTCTCTCTACACTCTCAATTTTAGAAGCAGATGGAAATGCAGATGTGAACTGGCAAAAGGAGGAGTGCAGTAAACCCTAAATGAGCCCAAAGCTCTGGTCATTGGCTTTGCAATCGTGGATGGCAGACAACATAAGTTAATAAAAGTTTTACCATAGGTTCTAGGCCCCCTCCTGCCTCTCTTTGTAGGAAGTCAATTTTTGGCAGATTTTGCTGTGTTTTACACGGAATGTGCTGGTTTCTTCATATCAATCCATAGGCAGGATCAGATATTCTGGCTATCATGGGCCCAGCACTTCATGATGGACAATAAAGGTAACTCATATATATCAAAAATCTTTATAAACTGGAATGACTTTTCAATAGAGAAAACATGCCTTTACAATGACATTATATTTGCAAGTTAAATGTAAATGCTGCAGGTCTCAACTAAACGCCATTTCTCTGCTGGAAGGTTTTAAATATTCTATTTCTAAATTAACATGGATTCAAGGCTGAACCTGTAAGCGACACCGGTCACGTCTGCCAAATGCCCCAACCTAGTCCACCAGCCAACCTAGAGCTGGGAAGAAATTCTGCCTTTCTTAGTAAAAAAGGAAACATTTCCCTGGCAGTTTCATGCCGTGTCTACAAATTATCACACAGATGGGTTACTGAGAACCTGGGATTTTCTTCCTAAATTTAGATTTATCCACAACAGGCCAGCGAAAAGCGGAAGGTTCGGGCTGCCTGTGGTCTTACTCATGTTGCTGTTTCCAGCGCTGTTGTGCTAAAGGGCCTGACCACGTCTGGATCTGGTGTGGGAGACAGCAGCAGGGGTCCCATTTGGGTCACTTTGCTGTTCTCTGCAGCTGTGAGACATCACAGGGCACAACACAGGCGGAGATTTCGGGCCTCTGTATCTCATTAGGAACAGCAGCAGCACAGCCCTTCTGCAGAGAAACCCAAACACGCAGCTAGGAGACCCTCTAGGACTGTCCTTTTGTAAGTGAGCCTGACCAGGAACTTCAGGTCATCTCTTGACAGAGACATTGCTGAAGAACATCGCAGGAATCTGTCCTCAAAAGGCCAAGCTCTGCCGCACATGAGCTGCGGATGCCTCACCCCCTGCTTCCATGCTGGAGCTTCCCCTGGCCAAACTCCAGCACCAAGACAACGTCAGCAACATGGCCACTCACCGAGCACCCAAGAGCACATCCCACCCAAAGCACACAGACCTATCCCCTCCTTCCCGTGAACAGATCAAACCCAAGAGCAGCAGACAAAGAAAAGCACAGGATGATTCCCTCATCGAAGAGCAGCCACTGTGAGTTACAAAAATCTTAGAATAACCTCATTCCTTATTCCTCTCTCCCTTTCTGTAGCAGCAACACACGTCTTGCTCAGACTGCAGCAGATGCTGGACATTTGTTCTGGCACCAGACACTGTCCTGGGACCCTTCTTTCTTCACTCCCTGGGGCCTGATCAACTTCACAGTTCAAGGAATACTAATGCTTCCCCCAAATCCTTGCTGAAAGACAAGGCTGCATTCTTCTACTCCCAACCCACACGGTAACTGTTTAGACGACCCAACTTGCATATGTAAATTGAATTCTTTAGAAACCAGAGTGCAGCGGGATTCCAGACAGAGCGCTTATGGGATGCTCTGGGACGTTTTCTCTATTCTGCACATATTTTTCTGGGGAGAAAAACAGAATTGCTGGCTAGAACTGGGTGGGAAATCGTTTCCCATTCTCTGAACCTTTTCTGAGATTTCAGCAATTTTCCATTCTGCACTGGGACAAAGAAAACAACAAAAAAAAGATCTGTCAGAGTTTTTAGGGAAGAGACTACAGGGCGCGCCGTCTGCCCAGAGTAGCCAACAGCTGGCTCATGTAGAGAAGTCATGTGTGATCCAACAAACTCAGACTGCAAATCCTGAGCTGTTGGTCTCTCAAGCCCCAGGCAAGGGACTTATTTTCCAGGCCACCATGAGGTTGGTTTCCTTCCTCTCTCTTGATGGACTGGAGACACTTCATATATACACACTGGAGGAAAGTCCTGAGCTTACCTCTCACACGTGCCTCTCACACTGACCTACACTGTCAGCCCTGATGTTTATTAAATGATTACTTGAAGTAGAAAGGTTCAAACAACAGTGACCGAGAGAGGCCACTGATGGCAGAATCACTGACCTGGGGAAAGGAGTCCTACTTGATCTTTTGCCCACATCCCAGGAACTGCTCCACCCATTGGCCTGTTTAGCTATCCTGGGCTGAAAGAAGTTCCTTTTCAGCTAAACTACTGTTCTTGAGTCAAGAGATTATTCATTTCTGAAGCTTTTTTTTTTTTTCTTTTTTAAAGAATACATGTTCACTATTCAAGAAACAAGGCAGGAATCTCCCTCCCAAGCTCCAGTATTGGATGACGTGCTATTACAGCACTGTAGGGTGACCCCAGCTTAATTACTACTATTGGTAACTGCAAAGGTGCACAAACACATCCACAACCTGAAGGACTATCTTTGTGCTGTGCTGCTAGGACATAACTTCAACTCAAGATTTTTTCTCCCATGCCCTCACTCAGTATGGACAACTGAATCACACCTTCACACTGTGCAGACCGAAGCGATGGATTCAAAGACAAGCTTTTCCTCCAGTCCCAGTCGCAAGAGTCTTTATTCAGAAGATCTGAGTCTTGTCCCTAGAGCTGCCACTGCTCCACTAGTAGATCATTTGATGCTTTTCTCTTAAAGGTCTCTGTGGGTGGAATATCTTTGCTTTCTACAGTACTTTGAGATCTTCTGATGTACAGGACTCGTTACTGAGTCAAGCTGGATTCCTTCCTCTCAAGAGCAGATGGTGCTCCCTGAAGGGCTGAGGGTAATGACAACAGCCACTGTAGTACAAAAAAAAACATCTGGATACACTGAAGAGAGCACACACTCAGAGAGCAGCAATCGTCTCTAGGTTCATCCGCACTTTCCACCAGTCTTTTACTGGAATTCAACTACCCTCCGTCAACCACTTCATCACCTTGGGTAATCCACCATACAGCACTCATGTCAAGGACAGAAAGGTAAAAGGACAGCATGAAACGAGGCAGCTAGCTCAAGGGTTACTTAGTTTCCACTGGCACTGGTCCTAAGATCCAAACTGTTTGGTATGTAAAACTCATGTCCCCTCTCTATCAGTAGTTTAACTACTGATATAGCTGCCCGGTGAAAACCCTGCTGAAGAGACCTAGCCTAGGTCAGTCACCATTTAGGACCTGACACAGTATGGGTACAAACACGTCCCAGTTGACCCCTCCTGCTTCTCATGACTCTAGAATCACAGACCAAACAGGAGGGATTCTCCAAGAGATGCAATGAGGGCAACCAAAAGGGTCAAAGTAAGTGTGAGAAAATCATTATGTGCAGTGTCTTGGGCTCCCATGTGAGCCTGCTTGGTGGGGACATGACACTGAATAGCCCCAATTGTTTAATACATGCCTATCTGTCTTTTTCATTTCCCAGTGTGTGATGGTGCTGTGTGTGGTTTAGCAGTCATAGTGCTCCCTGCAAGAACTACCTGCATTCCAGCAACTGTTAAAATAATCCTTTTTGTAAATTTCTTAAGTTCTGCGTCTCTCTGGGAAGAAAACGGCTCTCTGACTGAAAGATGCTGTGTGCCAGTGACTCACTATGCATGCTATAGATATCTCATCTCAGAAAAGCACCACAAGAGGAAGTTTTATTAAATTATCCACCCAACTATTTACTTAGACCACACTGATTTAAATCATTGATATAACTTCCTAAACAGAGCAGGAAAGGAGAATTCTTCAGCCAGAGCTTCAGAGCCATCCCTTTTACTCCCAGCCTTCATAGTATATTATTCTCTCTTTATGTACAGCACTGACACTGGGCCTCTATTATCAGCCAGGCTGATAAAGTAGAGATAACACATCAAACCCAGCAGCAAAATCCTGAACTATGTAATGCAGCCCAATGCCTCGGGGTCCAGACCTGACATTAGGAAACACTAAAACAGAAAACAGCAGCACTTAAGTTCTGCTGACTTCAAATGTGTTTTTAAATGCCGCACTGGACCAGGGCCAGACACAGGACCTGCAGCAGCCTGGGGAAGGGCAGGAAGATCAAGCAGAGCAGTCACACGACTACAGCATGAGCTCTGGGCCGCTGGGCAAAACCAAACATGAAGGCCAGAGGCTTGCACTGGGCTGCTGCTCCTTCTCACATCCTTAAAAACTAGCTTTCTGATATCTCCAGTCACATCTTCGTGATATCTAAATGTTTTCATTTCACTAAGAGCACGTGAAGGCCCAGAAAAGGCTTTCCAGTTACACATCAACAAAGCTTTACTAAACGATCAAATGCTTGGCGAGCCCTTGCTCTCCACATGAGTAATGGTTATGAGCGTGCCTGCCCGTAACTGGGACCTTTCTAACGTGATTTACTTCAGTGCTGTTTCAGGAGCAGCCAAGTAGGAAGAGATTCTTCTGCCAAGGAGAAGATCTTAGAAGACTTCAGATAAAGACGGACGTTCAGCAAACTAGATAGAGGATGGGCATCTTGGTGTGCTGAGAGCCAGCCTGCGCTCACATGTACACAGTTGTGTTTTCTTCTCTTGCTGGTTGTTTATCTGGCACTTCAGTGAGGCACTGCTGGTCAGAGATGGACTAATAAGGAGGCAAGGAGGAAGGAGTCTTGGTCAAGAGCCCGAGGAGAACTTGGCAGAGACGATCTGCACCCATCTACTATAGCCCACGGCGATTAACCCCTCGGAGGAACAACAAAAAGCAGCCTCACTGAACAGCTGCTTTTTAGCAGAGAAATCCTAAACATATTTTGGACATTTGAGGCAAGATTCTACAAAAGAAAAAATGTCCTCTGCATTTTAGACTAGAATATAGGTTCCTGATCAATCTAGGAAGTCATAGCAGAAAATAACTATTAAAGTAAAACTTCTGCAGCAGCTGTGACAAGAACTTGTTTTTATTTAGGAATATCTATAAGTTTCTATCACTGAACAACTAGAGCAGCTTTTATCATTCTGAAGCAATCACTTCATGAAGTACCAAGACCGCAAAATCTTTCATCTTAAAAGCTCAACAAGAGAAGCTTTGGAGCAGTAACAAAATGATACAGATCCCCACTTCGAAAATCACAACTGTCCACAGACAAATGCTAAAGTAGCCCAGGAGCCAGAAGCTGACATGTGAAGGTCCAGCTGAGACTCCTCTCTTTTGCAGGAGAAATAAACCCCAAGATGTTCTCTGTAATATTTGTTCAAACTCAGTTCTTACAAGATATGGCTTAAACTGAAAGAAATTTCTAAAAATCATCTGTATATCTCAAATACTCTACAGAAATAGTACCAATCACAGCAGGAGAGTGGTCAGGCTGCAGGGGTGAATCAGCATTGCAAGTTTTAACATGCTTTTGTTTCTTAGTTTAACCACGAGCCAGAATTTTCTGGGTTTGTAATGTCTGATATTAGTATAAATAAAACATTCCTGCAATTTTTTCTTCTCTGAAGCACTGACATCCTCTCCACTGGAACTCCCCATTAGTGTTATTTTTTTCTCCTTTGGGGATTTGTTTTATAGTTGCTCTGAAAGGTCCCAACCAAGATCAGGGTCTCTTGCACCGAGCCCAGTTACATGCGTAACACGTGAGACAGCCAGTCCTTGCCCCAGACGGGAACCAGTCTAAATAACAAGGCAGACTGGGTGGGATAGGAAACAGAAGCGGAGCAGAAGAACTTGCTGCGAGGCGCCCTCCCAGTCACCCACGGCCGCTGAACCACGACGGCAGCAACGCCCTACCCACCACACCAGGCTGCCTTCTGGGCACGCAGCAGCCTCGCTGTCCTCCCAAGAAGGCCACAACATATATATTTTAAATTAGCTTATGCTATATATATGGAACAAGTCAGTCAATTTAGCCAAAAATGAAAGTGCATCGCTCAGGGGTTGCAGCAGGAAGGAGCAACCGCATGCAGCGACCTCCGCTTGGACAACAGCCACGTCTGCCCCCAGCTGCCCCCACCGGCGCCGCGTGAGCCGCCCCGGAGCAAGGGGATGTCCGACCGCTACTCACCGTCCACGGGGCTGAGGTAATCGTGGAGGTGCGCGCTGCCGGCTGCGCCCCCGCTCTGCATCAGGAGGTCCCCGTACGGGTTCGGGTGGCTCGCCATGAGCGTCATTTGGTGGTAGTAGTCGGCGGGGTTGGCTCCCGGTGGCGGCGGAGGCAACCCGAACAGGCCTCGCTCCTTCAGGTGCTCGTGAGCCACTGCAGAAGCCGCGAGCGAGGAGAGAAACATGGGGAGAGCGTTGAAAGGGCAGGCGAACGCTCGGCGCCGACGTTGGCGTCCCCGTCTCTCCCCCCGCGCCCCCCACGAGCCCTCTCCCGACGGCCCCGTTAGCGTTTCGTGACGCGCGCTTGGGCGTGTTTCTGCGGACAAAAGAAGCGAAGCTGGGGCCTCTGCATTCCTCCATTTCCGCAAATTTATAAACAATCTCTCATTCCCCCTTCTAATAATCCTTCCGTACGGACACAGGCTTCACCCCGGGGAGGGGGAAGAGGGCCCAATCAGCCAGCAGCAGTAACCCTGTCACCATTAACATCCCTGCCTATTAGGAAAGAAAGACAAATGCAACCCAGTTCCCGATAGCGGCGCAGGGAAATTAAAGCCAAGGTCTAATGCATAGACCTAGGTTTAGCGTCTGGCAGCATAAAACCATTTTGGCTGCCAAAACCAATTACATTCACTTTCTCCCAGCTGTAATTTTTCAAATCTGCCGCCTCCGCCCGCTCACCCCCATTAACTTATTTACCACAGCCCTTAAAAAAAATAAAATAAAAAAAAAAATGCAACCCAAAACACAATGCCTCTTTTAATACCAAACAATGAAGCTGGCTTTGAAACGGAGGTCGGGGGAGTGCGTACGCACGCAACGCTTCAACCTCGGCTGCGTGCGGTGGGGAACTTGAACGCTTGCCCTGGTGTGGCTGTAAGGAGGAACCACCCTAAATGAGGAGTCGCATTTTGGGGCAGGAAAGGAGGTGTTTGCAGCTCCCCATCACCGCGGCCCCCAGGGGCCTCGTCGTTCTGGGCTGCCCTTTGGTTCACCACAGGGCAGGGCCGCTTGCCTCTGCTGTGGGTCAGGGCCGGAGGGACGCTTTGATCTGCCAGGTTTGCAGCAGAGCAGGTCCCCAGGCCCAGGCCGTTCCCTGGGCACTGAACCAGCTGCTTACAGCTGCGAGCAGAGCACAGTTCCCATCGCTTCATGCTTGGTGCTCCTTGTCTGGTGAGGTAACTTACACCTCCACACAGTAAAGCAGAATTACGCCGTACCCAACATGATAAACGCCGTGGCCCAAATTCCCAGGTGTGTAGAACAACCATCTCTCAGCAAATTCACCTGGATCTTTTCAGTTTAGAAAACAACCTCTCTACATTTGAAATCACTCTAGAAGAGCTTTACATTTGTGTTTATCCTCCCCTCTGAGGATATCATGCCATGCAGGGAGGGACCCAAGAGCACAAGAGTGCCTAGCTGAGGCCAGCCCCCTTGCAACACCAACGCAGAAGGACTCGAACAGGGTTGCCTCATCGCTTCCCATGTCAGTGACAGCCACACGGAGCACTCTGCTCAACTGCCACCCGCTCGGAGGAGAGCGAGGCTCCTGGTAGGGATGTAAAAGCAGGGAAGCGCCTAAGAGAGCTGAGCGCACTGCAGAGAGAAACATACTTTAAGCAAAATATTTATAATACGATCCGGTGGTAATAGCTATTCTCACGCTCTGCTTTCTCAGTGCAATGATGCAAAACAAATGTGTAGTTAACTTAAAAAAAAAAAAAAAAAAGCTGAGCTGAAAAGCGCTCCCACTTCAGAGAGCAGCTGTGGAAGCTGTGGAGCCTTTACAGCTGTAAATCCCTAGGTTTTAGGGAATTTCAGTGCTGGTGAGCTACAAAATAGCTACAACACAAGTAGCTGAGAAGACGTTTCCCCAGCACCGAGCCAGGAACTGGCTACAGCCATAGCCCAGGAAGCACATGCCTGGGCACTGCTACGCTGTGGAGAGAGGCAGAGGGGAAGCCACGTTCCTGCTCTGAGAACGGGACAGCTCAGCTCATGCCAGCTGCCACCACAGCCACCGGCCGCGGTGAACTCGGCGCAGGGCTCTTACCGTCCGCGGGGCTGAGGCCCCTGGCCGCCGAGATGACGGAGAGGGTCGGGCTGCTGTGCACGGAGCGGAGGTAGTGTTCCATGTGCGGGGCCACGTAGGGGTGCGGCGGGCTGAACGGAGACTCCCCGGGGCCCGCCGGGTGCGGGGACAGGCGGATGAGGGAGATGTCGGAGATGACGGGGCTGCCGCTCAGGGCAGGAGGCCTGGGAAGGGAACAGATACACAGCTGTCACTCACAGCAGCTCTGGCTTCACCTTGGGGATGAGCTCTGCAGTCTGGCAGTCTCTGCTCCAGCTCACTGTGATCCTACTTACGTGCCTGTGCCTCAAGCTGGCCTAAAAAACTCTCATGCGATGGCTAAAGAGAAAACAGGACCTACAGCAGAGGACTGGGACCACTTGGCACCATCCACGGCCCTTCTGCTGTGCAAGGTGGCCCCATTTCCACAGGAGCAGGATACCCCCTGCCATCAGCGTGAGCCCCAGCACTGCATGTCACCAGCACTGCTCATGTGCCCATGAGCAGGTGCTGTGCAAGGCAGTGGCATTAAATCTTCACAGGACTCATTCTCCCACCTCTGAACTTCAGACGGGAGATGAAGAGCCCATCGCTAGCTCCTGCTGTGGCCAGAAAAGGGGAGTCATCTCCTTTACTCTCTGTTAAATCAAATTACATTGACGAGAACGTGAACTTGTCAGGCCTAGAAGGGGAGACTGTGCACAGGAGCTCGGCAGCAGCATCACTTCGCTGCAAGGCAGGCGGCACACCCCTCCGCCAAGCTCAGAGCAGCCTGCAGAGCCAGGAGAAGACAGCAAGCACAGAGCTGGCCTAAATCCCAAAGTTACTGTGAGCAGAGGGAGCATGCGGGAAGGACAGATGCTCCCTAGGGCAACACAGGTGACTCCCAGATGCGGCTCGGGCTGAACTAAGGGTTTGGTGGTGCCCAGGGGGCCACCCAGTGCCTGTCACACGTCCATCCCGTTTGCTAGCACTGGCACTCATGCAGCTGCATGGTCAGCTGGCCTCGGGAGCTGACCTGGCTGACAGCAGAAGGGGGAGTCCGAAGCACATGGCTGCAGAGGTAGGCAACGACAGCAAAAAACTGCCCTTAAAGCAGCATAAGCTTCCTGTGAAACTGCACCTCCTGCAAAGCAGCTCACCCCACCTGGACTGCAGTTAAAAGGCACACAGGTGGCATCCAGGCAAGGAAAACCACGTGCTCAAGCTGGCTATGCAGAGTACGTCCTGTGCGATCCATCTAGATCCCTTTCATTGCACAGGGAGGCTGAATCAACAAAGATGCTCAGTGTGAAATCAGCTGTTTGCAGCCTCCTTGCTGCTGCTGGCTATCCAGAGCTTTAGCCCTCCCATGGGGACAGAGCCTCCACTTTGGGATGTCTGTGCAAGGAAGGATGCAAAGGGCGCAAGGAGCATTTATATGGCCTGAACTGCAGCGAGCTCCAGGCTGAGCTGTGCACAACAGCCGTTTAAATGCAGCCCCGAGCACTGTTCTCCTCTTCCCCTGCTTCCAGCAGGAAGCTTCCTGTCTGCGCAGTCAGCTCCGTGCCTGGGGCAGAGCGGGTCCCACTGAACACTGAAGGCCCATGGAGCTGGTCCCACCATCTCCCTCCCCCTCTGCCACGAGCCGCACGACCCGGTGTCACGGGCTTGGGCCATGCGGCCACCCATAACCCACTGCTGTCACCTCAGGCACTGCTTTCACAAACCTCCTTGACAGGTCGGCCATTCGGGTCAGAGGGCAAAAGTTCAGGAGGGATTTTACTGCATGTTTCCTGGGGGCAGCTCTGTTAAATCCCTCGCATCTTCCTCAGGCCAAGCACTACTCAAGAAGGATGACAGTAAATGCTGTGGGATTCAGCAGATAATCTAGAAACCAATCTGGGGTGCACTTCAGCACCAAAGTCAGTTACTTATGGGGATCAAGCATGGAAGAGAAACTGCGAGGAGCTCTCCCTGACACGTATGTTACTATATCCACCAATCTTTCTAGAGAAACCACAATGGACGCAAGAAGAGAACTCGAAACTTAAACAGAAAAGTCTCCTTCTGCATTAGATCTCTTTTTGCCTCCCTACTGACTGTGACGGAGTTGGTGTGAAAACACAAGTCATGCCAGGGACTCGCCTTGCACTACAGAGAAGCCGAGAGGTGGGACACGGGCCCCAGGGGACTGTGCCCGGGTAAGGCAGATGCAGCTGATCTAACGGATGGCACTAGAGGTTCTTCCTGAAGGATATCCCAAAATACCATTAACATGCGCGTATGATCCGTGTCTCTACCCACAGCTAACCACGAACACGAGAGTCTGAGCAGTTTAGACATGCCACCTGAACCTTGAGATCCAGGCCCCAGCCTACGTTATCAACAGCTCAGGTGCATTTTAATTTATTTATAATACGTGCATATCAACAAAACCGCACAGAAATGTAACATAAGCTTTCCAGACTTATTCAGCAGTTTATGAGCGTGTTTGTCTTTGTTTGATCTTCCGTGTGTTTCTCTGTCTTTCTGATAAATTAGTAAACCTTGTGGCTTTCTGAACACTTTTTGCTGATGGGTAGTAAATTAAATGTCTTTTAAAATATTTATAGTTCAAAGTACTTTCCTGTGGCAATACACCCTGTGGCTCATTGGTGTAAAATACAAGGCAGTAAAAACCTATCATATATAACGATCAGTAAGCAACATATAGAGATACAGTCCCCTACACACGCCTGCAAAGCAGCCTGAGGCCCGAGTTTCCCTGGTGCCAACGCCTCGTAGAGCCTCTTTTCTTCCATGACCCCAAAAGACAAACTTATGATCGCACAGCTATTTCCAGCCTCGTAACCTCCCTGCTGCGTTACTACCTCATTTGGTTACCAAAATTACGGGGCAGCCCAGGTGTCGCTTCCCAGGAGTGTCCGGCCTCGTGCCCTGAGGGTCGCACGGTGGCACAGCCAGGAGCGCTGCCCCGAGGGCCCGCGGAGGCTGCGTTCTGTGGAGGCCGCTGATAAAGGCGTCTGAGACCCAAGGCGACCGATTTATTTCTACTGGGAGGAGGGTGAAGTGAATCAAAGCCTCTGTTTCCAGATTTAGTTTCAATTCATTTCTAATAATCTCCACCGCCTCATCTGGAAAAAATGAAACAGGATTAAAAAAAATATAAAATGATGTCATTAAGAAAACATCTGACTAATTTTTCTTCTGACGAAGACTTAATATAAGTGGGGAGGGGGAAGGGATGTAAATTAAAAGCAGCCCCAATCTTCCCTGGGCCACAGAGCCAGCCTTAATACATAAGCCATGAAAGAAGTTTTCTTACATATACAATAAGTTCTCTCTTTCATCAGTACTCACAGCTTCTCCCAAAAGGGTTGTGAACTTCTTTGATGCAGGCTCGAAACTACGTATTCCTAGGTTTACGAGCCTTCGGAGGCTCTGCCGATCAAACTGTGAGGCCGACATCTAGAACGCATATAACAATATGGAGAGTTTGCTGTTCATTTTCTCGAAGCTAAATTGGGCAGAAATGCTGCAGTCCCTCAGAACAGGAAAGCTCCACCCTGGCCAAAAAGGTAACACTGGGAAAAAGATCAAGAATTCAACCCAAACACATTGCAGCTGGGAATCCAGGCGGTATTTCAACATAAGGCTGGCCCTGTGCATAAAGACCAAGGTGGAGAGCAAGTTCCTGCTGCTGGCTCCTCACAGCTTTACCTAAAGCCTCTCACTGCTGCACGTCTCCCTCTGTAAATGAGAACAGCAATAATCTCACTCAGGTCTGGCTCTCGTAAACACTCCTGGGCAGGAATCATCTCTATTGTACGCATACAGTTCTAGCAAAGCACAGGCCCTGTTTCTGGTCCTGCAGCTGGACAACCGGGATATGGGAGGGCCAGTGTTCATGTGGCAAAGCAGGTCCCAAGGGAGAGTGACTTCTGCCTGGGAAAGCTCTCGGCAGGAGGGATGCACCTCTGCTCCCAGCTCCCCAAAGCCTGGCTTTCCCCTTCTCTTGCAATTGCCTTGCCAGTATGATTTGTTCCCTGCCGGAGAAGCAGAGCTCCTTGCTTCACATCCCACAGCGGAATATCCTCCAGGACAGTGAGTTGACCAGATTCATGCAATGCTCCTGGGGGTGCCAGAGCTAGTGCAGAACAAGTGGTGAAAGCAGCCAGTTATTGGGGAAGCCAATTAATCTCTTTATAAAGCCACAGACCAAGACCAAGCCTGTTTTTTCACTAGAGATTATACAATGCTTTCCTTGGAAGACAGGCTGAAATGAGCCCATCTCTGCCTTCCTTACAATCCCTAATCTTTGGATTTCTTCCCCAGGCCCTGTGCTGTATGCTGGGCCCTCTCTAACATATCACCATGCTACCACCAAGCCTTGTGCTCCACTTGAGCCCCCAAACCTCGAGCCAGTTAGCAAGCAAGAAACAACAGACAGCAAGTGGGAATCCCCGTCCCTAAATAAAGCTCACTGATCACAGCCCCTCGCTACCTGTAGCGACATCCTTTGCTCTCTTGCTGGGCTCCACAGAAGGCACCAAAAACCTGCACAGCACCTGGGGTGATCTCCCAGCTTGCTGAAGTCAACAGTGTAAAAATCTTGCTGACATGAGCAGGACAAGGGATCACACCTGACCATATATATTTCTGAAGAACCTGGGATTCTGGTTTTCAAATAGGCTAAGGGAATTGGGTGTCCAAACGCCATTATATTTAATGGGAGCCAGGGGGTTGTTTTTCCTGAGGCACCAGCGAGAAGCCCAGGTTCTATAACTGATGCTCAGTACTTATCCAGCAATTTGCATCTCCTACAAACCACATGAGGCCACTCGTTTCCTCCACCTCCCGCCCTCCTCAGGAGGGCCAGGAGAGCTCCTGTCTGTAACACAAAGAGGGACTGAAGCAGGAGACATCCTTGGCCACCAGGACCGCCTGGTGACTCCCACGGCTGCCAGCAGCCCTCGGCACGTGGGTCTCGCTGACCTGCTGGCGCAGAGGGCAGTGAACACAGGGAGGAGAGGAGGCTCCACCAGCCATGGAGGAGCAGCCCCAGCAACAAGATCTGCCATCACCCAACACTTGCCTTGGCCAGGGGACACTGAGGAGTTTTTGGTGGTCTCCTAGAGGCTGGTCACTCCCTGCTTGTCCTTGCACTGGGAGAAAGAAACACACTGTGTTTTCTCACGGCTGGGACCAGCCCGAGGTACAGAAACACAATGCTCCATGCGTTTGCTGAAACGCTGGCTCACCTGGAGGCACAGCCCTGGCCCATGAAGCATCCAACAAGGTCCATGGTTCCCCTGCTGCCCGTCTGCTCCTGGAGCACAAAACCAGCAGCAGGAATCACAGCTGGTGCCGTCTGCATGACCCTCTGCCCTGGAGGAGGGCGATGACACGTGACTGTCCTGCATGAGGAGACGGGGCATCGAGTGTCCGCCACACACGGCCGGAGCCGCGGGAAACGGCACTCAGGGATGGGCGCAACAGCTACCCAACTCCCGCGTTTCTGAAACAGCCTCTGCTGCTTAAACAAAACCCAGAAAAATGGGGACAATTAAGCAGCACTAATGTCCCATGACTAGTCTAAATTAATACTTATGTGCCAAATGCATTCATTCCGCCGAAAACAAAGGGCCGAATACTTTTCTGTATGCCTAATGGAATATGGACATTTGTGGGCAATTGTTTTGCTGTGCAGCAATAAAACTGCACAGAAAAGGAAGTTGGAAGCAGAACTTCCCTGGTGAGTGGGTTATACTCCGCTAGAGCTTTCTTATAAGGAAAAAGGAGAAAAAAAAAAGCTTTTAAAAGCACCAGTCCTCTCCAAAAATCCTTGCTTTGTTTCCTAAGATTAAATAAAACCTCCTGTCCTGCTCTGCACTGGTGCCGCGTCCCCAGTGCCCCTGCACAGCCGGCAGGAGACGTGCGAAGAGCCGAGCAGATCCTCAGGATCTGCCAATGCCCAAAAAAGGGGCCGTGCTCGCGACAGGCGCCCGGCAAGGGGACGGCAAAGCCGCAGGAGCGCAGCCAGAAACACCCCGGGAGCCAGGCGGAGCCGGTCAGCCCACACGGCGGCTCCTCGACTTCACTCCTCTCCGCTTTAAAGCCCCTGCAATAGGAATGGTGAGAGGTACCGTTAGGATCAACCCCACCAAGGTGCCACAAACCAAGGTGCCTTTTGGAGGTCAAATCTGGGCCACAGCCATCAAACTCGCGTGTCATTTGATGGTTTTAGCAAGCTTCCCTCCCTGCCTCTATTTTTCAGCTTTTGTTTTTAAACAAGAAGCAGGGGAGTCGCAAACTGGGGCGTGCGGCCTCAGCTGCCTTGCGGCCGCGTCTCAGCCAAGCGTCTCCGCGCGGCCGCCGGGTAATGAGGTGACCGGGAATCACTTGCTCTTCCCAATTCTCCTGGCGTGGCAACAAGTTGATAATTATGCACTAAAGTGACCTGATGCTTGAATATAGCGCCATCAGTTCAAAAGATGCCAGCCGATGAGTCCTGCTAGGAAGAGAACTGGATGGGGAACCCAGGGGACGTCACTGCTAAGCCCAGCCCTCCCCTGTCGCGCTGCTCTACACAAGCCATTTCATCTCTTTTTTTGCCTGTATTTCCTCACCTCTAAAACAGGGATAATATCCTTTTCTTTCTTTTTCCTTCCTTTTTCCTTTTTTTCTTTTCCTCTTTCTGGCAGACCCATGAAAAACAATGTAGAAAATCAGAGATATCCTCAATAAATTAGTAATTAATGTTCTCACTTGTAAGAAGCTGTTACAGAGACTGGGAAGCTGGACAAACACTGCTACAGCTTCTCTGCAAAAATTAATAGGTACGTTTTGAGCAGTTCCCCTTTTCTCCTTTTCCCTAGGACTATGAGGCCCTGAGAGCATGAGAAATAAGCAGATATTTTAGCAGTGAAGGCAAGTTTCCATTAAAAGAACCTAGAGAGGAAAGTGGTAAATTCAGCACTACTGCAAGACTTGATGGCAAAACTAGAGATTTCTCTAAAAGGTGAGCTTTAAAAGTACAGAGTTCTACAGGTTTGGGAGGTTTAATAGTAGGGAAGAGCAATTTTTCCCACTGTAGGAATTAATGGGTGGAATCCTCCAGGCAGCCTCACAGATGTCAGAGCAGATTATTGTGGGAGTTCCTTTGAGCCTTAACAGATATAAATTTCTGAATATAAAAATCCTCATTTGTGGATTTGTAGCTAGGACACTGCTTTCAAAAGGAGTTAAGCAGGCACTGTGAAAAATCCTATTATGCATCCATTAGAATTGTCTAAATTCCTTTAAAAAATTAGCCTTTCAGTGTAATCTTGCCCTGCTGAAGTAAAAGGAAAATTTGTCATTGGCTACAGCAGTAACAAGAATGGGCCTCTACTTTGCCACTTTCTGTATTTTCCATCTACCCCATGGAAATAGTGTAGTAATCCAAGGTGGGTACAATAACTTAGCACAAGCTTTTTTCCCTTCCTCTGAAAAATGCATTTAAGAGTTAATGCAACTTTTAACATACGCAGGTGAATTTTATCCATTTGTTCCATGTGAAAAAAACCAAAAAAATCAAAAAACACACATTTGGTTCGAAGGTGAAAAAGTAAACGTTTTTGATTTTCCCTTCAAAAAGACCACTCTTTTTCAAATATATCTGACTTCAGCTGTAGGTTAAAAAAAATAAAACCAAAAGCAAGCTAAACAAGGTGTTTCATTTCACTTGATGTATAGTTACTATTTTCACCAATGAAATCAAGCTTATTTTGTTTTAGAGTAACTTGAAACGTTTTCTTCCCCCCAAGGTTCTCGCCTAAGGTCCACCAGAAGTTAGTGATGTTCCTAAGCCCACAGGTTATCAGCGGTCTTGATGAAGGCAGGGGCATCATTTGGAGGGAACGAATTGGGGAATGCAAGAGAGTCCATACAGGAATTGATCCTCAGATTACAAACTCGCTTAAATATATATGGGTTCTTATTGTATTTACGCAGCATTTTGTACAATCCAGGTCTAGTCTTGGCTGGCACTTGGAGGTACAACTGCAACATAACAACAGCAACAATAACAATAATTGTTCTTAAAATGAAAGAAAAATTTGTAGTTTTAATAAGGTTGCCCTCCATTATATAACACAAAAGTAAGTGAGACATCAAAGGCAGAAATTAAGAGTTGATACGGGACCTTCAAACCCAAATTGAATTAGTGTCCTGAGGAGAGATCTTTGATTTAAGCTTAATAGTGGTGACTTTTTCTTGGGTTGTTTTATACTTAATCAGCCAAACAGCCCACTGTGCAGACATATGTTCCCAAAGCACATCAAAGCAAGTAAACATTCTGTTTCAGATCCTAATATCCCTTTTATCCAATTATCTTACTTACATGATCTTTTAATTTAAGTTCTGAAAGCCCACCTTTTCACACAGCCTTCCTTCAGCGACAGAGCTAGTAGGATGACCAGCTAGGTTCTTGTAAAATGCCCGCCAAAAAAACACAACGAATAAATCAAAGCATGGTAGATGAGTCTATGAGATAGTTCCTTGAGAGATTAAGGATGAAAGCCTTCAGAGAAGCAGCATATTTTAAGAAAGGACTTCAAGGAAAGCAGTTGAGGGGGAGCGAGGGACCGAGAGTGTGAGTGAAAAGGCATGAAAGAAAGCACGGATAAAAGCTGGAGAGCCAACAGAAGAGCAGACTGAAGAAGTGACGCAAACCTGGCGGTGTGTGAACTTCAGGTTCAGCCATCGGAAGCGCGAACTTGATTCCAGCAGACGCGAACCACAAAAGTCGGGGCATCAAAGCACACCGGCTCCGCACGGAGAGGGCGGGCGGGCTGGGGCGCAGCGCTGCTGCGTGCGGGGAGCAGACGCACGGGGAGGCAAGGGGAAGGCACGGAGCAGAGCTCAATAGCAGAGACGGGCAGAGCGGTGAGGCCCAGAGAGACGGGCACGGGTTGTGCTTGAGTCGGGGTACGCGGGAAGCGGCGGTTAGAAAGATGCGTCGAACACGACAGCCGTTAGCTGCATCCCACTGCCCTGACGCTGGTTTCTCTTGGGAAACACAGTGAGGATATTAGCACTTTGAGTGAACATTTTGCTCATAGCTGTGAAGGCACTGGGATTGGGAAAACAAATGGGAAGTGTATGTGGGTGGGTGGGAAGGAAGTTCAAATTTTTCCTCCCTGCTTAGCATCTTCTTGCCATGCTACCTTTGCGTCGTGCTTTTCTTCCCTGGGCGAAAAGAATATTTGAGTGCTACAGAGGGGATTAATATTTAAAAGGACTATTTGTACAACATTTCTAGAAGTTCCTTTGCCATGCTACACCAGCACTAGCTTCTTGTGGAGGGGGTCAATCATTAGCAGTAACACTGCAGTAGTGGAGCGCAGGGAAGGATCAAGCAAACCACAGAAAATGCTTATTCATTCATTACCTTTTAAATCTGCCTTGGCTGTGTACCCGTCATATCCCAGAAAAGCAGAAAAGGACTATTCCTCTTCATCATGACTGTAATACAATCAACTGGCTGCAGCATTACTCTAACCAATGTTAACTAGCACAGTCTATGTCTGACATCTATAATTTCATGTTAACAAATTAGGTAGACTCCAGCATTTCCTGGTACCTTGAATGCCCAAGAAGCTCATAACTTTTCTTTATATGCAAAATGTCAGGGAAAGGGCAAACAATGTTATGCCAGAAGACCATAGCCAAATCACTTGGTTGGTATGCGCTGTAAATCATGTGTGAATGGAAAATGAATCTTTGTTCCAGGACAGCGGCTTGCAGCATTAATGCTGCTGCTAATATCTTCCCTCTGCTAATGGGAATGCCCTCTTCCCATAATCCAAGGTCCTTAAATCCTGTAACTAAGAGACACCAAGGAAGGAAAACATACACTTGACTAATTGCAAAAAGCCTAAGAAGTCTTGGTTCTCTTTTCTAATGTACAAGGGAAAAACCACTGGAGTTTAGGTTTTGGAAAGATGTTCTGCTTGCACTCTGTAGCCTAAAGCAGTTCCAACTAGCTGTGAGTAACCAGAAAACCGTGGTTCAAGAAGAATACCAAGAAATGCAAACAGGTATAGCAGAGATCTCTCCAAGGTCTTTCTAGCTACAGCAGTCAGAGGGGCCTGGTATGAAAAAGTTGTTCTGATAGTCACACAGAAACACATCACACACGTGTATATACACCCCCATCCATGACACATCCATAGCCAGGCTGGGTACTTCAGCCAAAACCTGTCTTTTAATAAGCAAGGATCATCTTAGTACTTTGGAGAGCCACCACTGAAGATCTGTTATTCACACAAATAACAAATGCAAGAGGCAGCAGAAAAACACCTTGACCCTCAGCCGGCTTTCTCCAAGGTTTTCTTTCCCAAGCTGCTGGCGGTGGAGGGCGAGCAGCAACCAGGTCCCATGGAGGCAGCAGCAGCAGACGCAGCGCTGGGCGCGCAGGAGCTGCATGCGAAGCCGCCCGCGCACATCAAAGCGCCGGCCGCGAGCAGGAGACGCGTCTGCCTGCCGTCAGGAAGCTCCTCGGTTGCAGCTCCCTCCGTTTTTCTGCAGGAATTAATTTTACTGGCATTTGACACATTTTAAACAGCAGCAGCACACGCTGTAACCTCCAAAGGGAAGTATTTTTGAACAATATATAATAAATACATTGATTTCTAATAATAAACCGTCTGCCCTAAATCTTCCGGCTGACAGGTTTAGTTGGACCAAAGGCCCTTTTCACATCTACTTCTTGACAGTTCCCATCACTACATAAAGACTTTGAAGTGCCCTAACGTGCAGTAAAATGCAAGATAACCTACCAAACTGTCAATATTTCTTCTCTTCTAAAAGGAAATGCTAATGGCACTCAAAGAGCTCAAGATGTAATGTAAGATCTGATTCAGCGCGCTGGCGGATCTAACCATCCTTCCCCTGCTGCAAGTATGCTGAACAGCTAGCAATTATATGGTGAAGCATAGAAGTGGGTAAAAGTTTTTCGCCGCTGATATGACTGCAAAGAAAAAAAAAAACCTTTTATTCCAAATGAGCTTTCCTCTTGGAAATGTTTTGAGTTTCCCCTGTAAAACTGGAGCATCGATATCTTCTTTCTTCCATTTTAATTTCTTCTTTAACCCACTGCTTTTTTTTTTTTTTGCTCCTTAAACTATGAGAGAGAAAACAAGCTGGCAAGAAAAATGGATGCTTTCAAAAATGGGAAAACATTCAGCTGGGAGTTAGTTTTCCATAGGGAAAACCTGATTACAAATAATCCTGAGAAAGCAAGGAAAAGCAATGAAGAACATCCCCTTCTCTCCAGTGCACTGTAATAAACAATGTTTTTTTTTTTCCCCTCCCAGCTCTTGCTCACAGTGTAAAACTGAGGAAGCTTCTATCATGGGACAACTAAAAATGGTGTCAGAAGTGCTAAGCTGAAAGCCCAGCACTGCCTGCTGAGCTGGGCCAGGCAGCGCACGCAGGGGATGAGCTGGGTGATCGCTGGTCCTCCATGGACAGCCGCAAAAGCCTTGGGTCTTTCTAGCTTTCGCTCCAAAGTCTTTTCCTCCCCTTTGTGCTGTTCTCTGTGGTGGTTTGCAGGTTTTCCCTCTTTCCTAACGATGCAGGAAAGCGTCACGTATTTCTTAAATAAGGAGCGGGGAAGTGCTGCTCCTCACCTATTTGCTGCTCAAGATTTGCACCACTGCTTTTCAACCTGGTGTTTGCAAAACCATGGGGAAATAAAAAAAAAAAAAAAAAAACTATGGTTGCTGCGAAAAATAGCAAAAAAGCCTCCAAGTCGCCTGTCGATCAGCACCAATTCACTACACCCTGCTGGCCGTCCCCGCTAGAAACCTTTTGGGGGGCCACCAAGCGCAATAGCGTCTCGGCATCGCGCGGGGCTGAGGCCGGAGCAAGCGGTGCGCGTGGGCCGAGGTGTCTCCCGCCGCCGCGCGGGCCGACCGTCGAGCCTCAGCCTTCGCTCCCTTATCTCACGCAGCGATTCCTTACGCAGACACATTTCTGTATACAAATCCCATTATACTTGACCCCCGGTTCACCCTGTTTCCATTACGACGCTGTAGACTCAACCAGACTTGCTCCAGTGCCAGCTCGGTGCTGTCATTCCCCGCACAGAGCCGTAATAAAGAAATCACTGTTTTAAGCTGACAAAGAACAGATTTCTTACTAAGTAAACACTGATGTTTTGGTAGGGAAATTAAGTTATAAAATTGTGTCTACAAAGGGAGACCATACAGATGGAGTTTGTTAAGAGACAGCAATACAGTCAACAGTGGTTAATTCAATTGCCTGCTACTTATCAGATTTTTTTTTCAGGCTTATCCAGCTTTTGTAAATGCAAATGCAGAACAACATTTCAAAGAGCTGTCCCCGCGCAGGCGGGCGGTGATTCGCACACGCGGGGTTTGAGGACGAAGGGACTGCCCACGCGTCTGCCGTGGCCACCACAGGCTTCGGCGGTCCAGACTCACCCTCCATCCCCATCACGGCCGCACGGCTCCGTGCGAGTCTCCTCCCTCCATCTGCAGCTCTCACCTGCCTTCCCACCCTGCACGATGTCCCGCACCGATTCTTAACCTGCCCCAAATCTCCCTTCGGTTCCATCAATCCCGACTCAATGCGTCCAGGCTGCTGTAGAGCCTTAAATGACCCCACTGCCAAACTGGGTTATTTTCTTCACTCCAAGCCTCCTGCTTGGCAGGCTGTGGAAGGAGCACCCAGCTGACTCCAGCTCCCTGAGGCTGCGTCTGCCACGGCACCGACAGACACGGCCACCATTCCCTACCCCACGACGCTCCGGGCAATCTCAGATGGATTCGTAGGGGCTGTCTGCAAACCAGCCAATTTCACAGCATCAGCGCTTGCCCACTGGGAGCCAGAAGGTCATTTTGCAAAGGCCACCAAATCCCCTCCAACAGTTCATGGCCACAAGCCAGCAGGAGTACAAGGTTTCTTAGCACAGAATCACAGAACGGTTGAGGTTGGAAGGGACCTCTAGAGATCATCTAGTCCAACCCTCTGCTCCAGCAGGGACACTCAGAGCACAGGGTGGCATCTAGGTGGGTTTGGAAGATCTCCAGAGAAGGAGACTCCACCACCTCTCTAGGTAGCCTGTTCCGAGCATGCCACTAGGCTTAAAATTCACCTCTGCTGTACTGCACAAAACACCAAATGGTCCAATTATGGCCTCCAGTTTGAGAGGGATGAGTCTTCAGAGGCACCTGCACCACCTCCACGAGCTCTCACGCCACGCAGAGCTCATGAGGCTGCTATCGCTTTCCTCAATGGGAGTCAAAGTCTGCCTCAAGATGATCCTCTAAGTTGTATGACTATAACCTCACTGAAGTCAGGTGTGTGTGGAGGACAGTTCAAAATGACTGGAGAGTTTTTAAAAATGCAGCTTGCATTTTGGCAGGAAGCATGGAGAAGATGATTTATTTTTTGCACAGAATAAAGTTCACTATGGGATTCAGTGGGTAGCATGATGTAAAGTCTCAGGCTAGCCAAAAGATATTAACATTTTTTGCCCTTTAAATGATGCACTTAGGCATTAGAAGAGATGTGCTTAGGTTGGAACTATGTAAATACACTAATTTTATTAATATAAAGCAGAAATGACTTTCTTAAAAAGAGATATTTCAGGGTAATTAACTTGCCCAGTGTAAGTTCTATTTAAAGGGAAAGGATATTAAACATGCTCAAATTTTAATGAAAATATTTGTAATGGCTTTAATAATTCAGCACAAACAATTTCATTTAAACATTTCTCTCCACTTTTGGAAAGAGAAACACAAGGCCATTGTACTGTGGTCTGGGAATGAGAAAACAGAACTGCTCAGACGCAGTGAATTATTTTACCCATTCAGACAGCACAGTGATGAGCAAACCAACCCAGAAAATCAAAGCTATGCTGAAATCCCAACCGTGAGGTTTACCGTGTGGCAGCAGCTTTTGAAGTTTCCATTAGGTATCTCCTTGCACCTTCCGGTATCTTTTGCAGCCCACATGGCTTTCAGAGAGATGTGAGCTCCTGGATGAAATCAATCTGGAGCAAGGCTGCTGAATGGGAGTTTGATGTCTAAATACCTGTGACTGCAGTTACTTGGTACACAGGACTTAAAGTCCTGCACTTGGTATGTTTTTCTTTAATTGCATCCACTGCTTAATTTGCTAAGATAAGCAAAGGGCAGAACAGGTAAAAATAAAGTAGGTTTAAAAATGTTCTATGGCTTAAATAATCTATAGCGTTATTAGTAACCAAGGATATTTGTCTGTCCAGAACTGAACTTCTAATATTAGTAATTCCCTTTGTGCATTTCATATTACATATCAAGTTTTAAAGCTATTCATAACACAATGGCAAAATAATCACTCTTGCTCAGCACCACACTACACATTTGGTACTCATGAATACTGTAAGGATTAATATAGCCATCCAAGCCTGCTGTAAAAGAGCTTTTAGACAATATAAAAATGTATAAGAACCATAGGCCCTGCGCTAAGCTCAGTGAGGCAGCAGCAGGGTTTTAAAGTTTTATAGGTTCAAGTCTCTCTTGAAAACTCTCATTCTGCTGTTTGACCAAGCAAGCCAAAAGTTTGACGAGACAAAAACGTACAAATGCAGCTCATGCTATTGCACCCATAGACTTTTACTGGCCTATTTTTCAAGCTGTGAAACTACCAACAGATTTCCTGGCTGCACCATGTCTTTAACTTCAGCCCTTCAAGAACGTCTTCTAAAAGTCTCCAGTTTTGTTTTAATCTCTAGTCCCTCTACGTCAAGATTTGCTCCTGAACTCCAGAGGTTGTCTCTGACTCACAGATCTTTCATTTGAAACTCAAATGCAATCAGAGATTGTGCAGACCTTGATGCACTGTAGACAAAGACACTATCTTTCACCCACTAAGGACAGTAAAGGATGGTGGAGTTTAGACTGAGTCCTTGCACTGGTACGAAAGGAAGGAAGGCTGCACACCCAGAAACACACACACACAAATCCTTCCTGAACTGGAAGTTCATAATTGCAGCAATTTTGCTGATGAGTGTGTGAACCACAAAATTCCAGAGAGCAAAAGTCTGAGAGAAAAGCCACCAGTGACCACAGCACTGGTAGGGTTGGGGTTGACTTGTGAAAAGCAGGGCAGTGAAATCAAACACAGCAACCAAAATCTGGCTAAAGGCCAGTGACAACGCAGTCAAAAACCAAGTGAAAGACTAGGAAACCACTGAATCCTGTACCAGTCTTTCAGAAGGAAGCATGTTCTGTCCATCAGCACAGGGTACCACTAGGAATTTTCTGTCCCTCAGTTTGTGCCATTGACACATGGAATCACCTTGAGAAAGGTCACTCACTCCAAATGCTGACAGAGCTGAACCAATGCGATGTCTACATGGAGGCCAATTCCTACACCCTAGACTCACACGTGTGCCAGAAATGCACCCTGCTCTGCAGAGAATGGGTATGGAAAAAGTTAGCTGATGGGATCCTGAGGTTCATCAACCCACTAGGAACTAAAGGGAGAGAAGCTACAGCTTGCAGGACTCCAACCTTCTCTACGTTTGGCAGGCATGAGCTCTTAAGAAAAATAAACAACCAACCCTTTGAAGAGTTTCTTATTCTTGCGGTAAGGCTCCTCTCGGCACTGACAGGATTCAAACCAGACGTGGTAGAGGGAAGTCTGGAGTCACACCAGTTTTATGTCTCGCATGCCAGGAGAGGTCAAGACCTAGTTGGGGCTTGAACACATGACTTGCAAAGAAAATCCTAGAACAAGGGAGGAAGTGGTGTTGGGAGAGATCCTTTCCTTCTGACTCACTAGGCAAATCCACGTGATGGCGGGGTAAGGAGTGTAGAGAGGCTGCCATTCCCATCTCCTACGGCCCCAAAAGCCAGCACATTGCTTCTCAGTAAAGGTCCTGTGGGACTGCTTTAAGAGGAGATGGATTATAAAAAAAAATCTAGCTGGCTCCATTCCATTACACTCTGAACATCTCATTTCTGTCCACTCTCTGGGAGGAGTTAGAGCACTCCTGACCTAACCTGAAATGTGATTTGGTTCCAAGTGCTTCTATTGCTTCTATTCCAAAGATGGTTGGAAATTTAGATGGAGACTCAAGTCATCTGCTTCTGCAAATCAGTGAAGTGGTTTGGGATCTGATGACACTGATTTTTATTACAATTATTTCTCTGCTTATAGATTTCTACTGGGAATAATCTACAGACAGGTAACAATGCTATTTAAGCATTCAAATGTATTGGATAAAATTCTGCAGATGCTTCTCTTCTCATCACTTCTTTGGCATTACTCTTACAAAAACCAGTTGGGTTGGAGGACTAGGAAGAAAGGCTGAAAGCTAGAAATGACTTTTGTATGACTTTTCCTCTGGGAACTGACTGGACTATTCTTCTGATTAGTCCATATAAAATAGAGTTATTTACCCTAAACTGGTTCCTACTCTATATTAACTCTCATACTGTACCCTAAGCCCCACAACACGCAATCACAACACACGTACACCTTGTGATACAGCAGAGAAAGACTTCATTTCATTTCCCTCCATTCAGGACAGATGTGTCCAAAGGGGAAGGGTCTTTCAAACACCAAAATGTCCAACCTGAGACCTGATCAACCGCACCTTAAATACCTTTAACTACTGTTTGACAACTTACCTATCCCAGGAAGCAAACAGAGTATTTTGTCCACATGGTACAGTCACTGCATGATTCCTCCTGTGTCCGAGGTCGGCCAGTTTGACACCAGCTCTGGGATCTTCATGGTGAACCCGGACTCACAACAATGATATCGAAGAACCACCATGTAGTCATACTCCTTCTTCATTCTTGACTTCCACTTTGCCAAAATTATCAAAAGGAACATTACTGGAGTGCAGCCCTTTGTGAGAATAGCCGCAAATAAACCATTTGCTGGGCTAAGAGGTCTGAAGTGAACTGCAAAGTCCATATTATTACATGCAAAATTCTCCAATATCAACTATTTTAAACAGGTAGATTATACAATACAATACAAGACAACAAGCCAGACAATAAAATACAAGATTTAGTGAGATGTTCTATTCTATGGTATCTTAAGAAGAATATACCTCTGTTCAGGGCAGTAAGTGAATACACATTAAAGTTGCTCGTTCAACAGACTTAAGCACCTATTTCTAATTAAGCGTATACTTAGGTGTTTTCCTGAATAGAGAGGGACTTAAACACAGCTCTGCAACACGGATCACTCTTTGCATATCTGTCTGCTTCATCAGCTCATTATTTTTTTTCAAATTTCCACTACAAATATCTCTTCTTCTTTGCTGATCCCTGTCAGATCGATCTTCCTCTCATTTACTGATGATGACTAAATTCTTTAATTCCTTTTCTCCCTATCTCTCTACATCGTTTCTTGTCATTTATAATACACATTTTTTCTCTTGTTGCAAAATATTGCACTGCGCTTGAGTTAGGATGAAAGACAGCATATGAAATTAATAGTTTTATCTCGGAATTCAGATAAATAGTCTCAAACAAGAATATGCATGCATGAACATTGCCCTAAAGCAGCCGTAGGCTTGAAACTTTCCTATTTTTAATGTATTAACCGCACACTGGTAGTCCTTCCTCTGCTAGTGGTAATTTGGGATATGTGGTTAGTCTGTGGGATCCGAAGAGGCCTTCAGACGAAGCATTCAGTCAGCAGGTAACTAGTCCTGCAGCTCATTTACAAATTAAAAGCCGTGTAAGCAGCTCCAGAACCAAGCCAGGAAAGAGGTTTAGGAAGAAAGAAAAGAGGAAGACAATGAATTCTTCCTAATTCTTCCCCAGCCTGCTTTCGTGGGATCAATAGGAAAACATTTCAAAAGTATTTAAAGCATTTAGGAACAAACAGCTACTTTTCAGAGACTGAAAGAGACAGATCTCTCAGCCCGAGTGGATTTCAGTGACACGTATAGCCCTAATATTTTTTTTGAGCATTCCTATTTGCACTCAGGCACTGTGTTGACCTAGGTATGTGTGTGCACAGTAGGGTGCAAGAGACCCTAAACGAGTTGAGGCAGAAGCAGCTCTCCTTTACAAGGCCTTGAAGCATCCCACAGAAACACGGAGGCACCACTGCAGTTTTAGGAAGGACACAAAGGCTCACAATCACCTGGCTTCAATGTCATCTATTAAGATCATTTATATCAGAAAGCAACTCCACACAGGGCTGGGTCAGTAAAGGGAGTTGTGGCCACTGGACACAGTGTTGTGCATTAGATCCCAAACAGGTGTGACATCTCATTCACTTGACTGTATTTCCTAACTCCAATCAAGCCATTTTCTTCATCTGCAGGTGCTCAATTCTTTTACTGAGCTTGGCCTTTCGGTCCTGTGTTTAACTGGGATCACAGTGGAAAAAAAAAAAAAACACTAATAGATTTTAACCGGGATTTGGCATGTTGGAAAAGCCTACAGTGTCCTTACATTCCCAGCACTCAACAAGCCAGCCCTAAGGCTCAATGTCATTTTGAAATGGGACTTAGGATGTTAAATCATATAGACACTTATAAAAATTTGACCCCTGAGCAATGTGCTAGACATCAGCTCTGTTACTTGTCTATTTAATATCAACAGTGAAACATAAAAGAACAGACACAAAAAGCCTCCAAGGCAGAAAATGGTGTAAAATCACAAATTCTCAAAATGGTCTGGCATGGAGAAAAAAAAACATAAATACATGGCTTACTGTCAAATCGGGGATCTAGAAAGCCACTTAAACGAGTATGTTCCCGCAGGAGCGTTCTGCAGATCTGAGATTTGTCAGAGTAGCAGCACCCAGTTCTGCCCTTTGATTTGTGCAGATGTGTGCGTACAGTCTTAGCTGCAGGCAGGGGAGCCAGGTCTACAGTTTTGCCAAATAGGGTCCTTTTTCTTTTTTTTCCTCCCCTCTTTTTTTCCCCTTCTCTCTCTCTCTCTCTCTCTTTTTTTTTTTATTATGATTATTTTCCTTCCACCCCAGCCATCTGGGTGGTCCGAGAATCAGATCTGAAATACCTAGAATCCCTCGAACCACATGTTCTAATCCCAGCAGAGTTGACTCAGTCCTTCATCCTTCCAGGGTAAATTGACTTCTCTGCTCTTTATTGCGTGGGGGGAACTTTTGGATGAGATTTTAAAATTTCCGCTCTGCATGGACATTAAAAATCCTACATTTTTCTTCCAGGATCACAGGCCATCATTCCTGCCGTTAGTTTTTCTCTCTCAATACCTCACGTTACTTGCTTCCCACAGCCACTGGTGGCTGGGAATCCAGAAGAGCCGTCACCTGAAAAGGGACGTGGCACAGCGTTCGTTTCACAAGCCAACGCTATGAGAGTCTTTGCCCATTTATCTCCACACACACTGGAAGGATTTCAGAGAGACAAAGCAAAAGTGGGAAGGCTGAACAGATTGATTTTTGAGGAAACGTTGCAGGCTGCAGCCTGGCTAATTCATTACTGAGGGCAGGAAGGATACGACAACATCCAGCAAGTATCTGGAGGGGTGTGTTACACGAGGAGGTGCGTTAGGAGCAAAAGGGTGAAATTCAGGGGAGAAATAAAGGGCAGGTGGATTACGAAGGTGGATGGCAGGGAGAGTCCTTCACACTGCAAAGGAATTTGCTGTGGGATGGAGCAAAATTTTATCAAAGAGATATGGGGCTGGAGAAGAACCCGCACACCCCCTTCCTGTTCGCAGATGAACCAAATGCCACAACAGGCCTGCACCATCCCTTGTGTGCAGGACTGTAAGCTGGCAGGAGGTGAAGCACCACGGGGAAAGGTTTACTGATGATTAACAAAGAGAAGATCAGGAGAGGCTGTGCTCCACACACGGCTTTGGGAAAACTTAGGAAACAAATACATTTATAATTCTAGAGTTAAGAAGGCAGCAGATTGCCCCTGAACATTTATCCATTTTTACAGGATGCTGAAAGCACTGGAAAATAGGCTACACCATCGAAAAAGCTTCTGAAGGCCTGCACGCTTTGTTTAGAAAAGCAGTGAGAGAAGAGAGTTCAAATAAATTTCTCCTAAAGCACAAGCTTAACAGCGGATAAGGTGGAAGCATGAAGTCACTTTTAATCTACTATAAAGTGAGGTAAGCAAAGGGATTATCACTTAAGACTTGCTGACATGAAGCTCTGAGAATGACATTTAAAAGCAGCGGTGGATTACAGGGTGACATCATATTAAACGAACACATGCCAGAGGTTTATGCGAGAGACCTCAGAGATCAGACTTTTGTTCTCAATACTAAAACCTCCGAGCCGTTTTTACACTTCTCGTGGTGATTAGGCTAAATTAGAGCTGCAGTTTCTCATTCAGTAAGTTGCAGTGTCACAAGGAGAGCATCTGAGAGGCCGAGATCTTCACGAGTGAGTACTAACAGGCACGACTCCATCTGAGCTCACCCAGACCCGCTTGCTCCAGCGCTGCTGTGCCAGCACGGAGCAACTGAAGATCCAACCCAAATGCTTCCAAATCCCATCTAGAGCACCTCACAGCTTACCGCCTGGTTTGCATCTGAAACCAGGCACCTTCAAGTCTCTCTGGACTTCAGGCTTCGGTTTTTCAAAGTATTCTGAGGGCTATAAAAACTACAAAGAAACTCTCTCTCCTCCATTTAAGGAACGGCATAGATATATTAATAGCTTTTATAGGATAAAATGTTTGAATGTGTTCAATAAGATTCAGAAGACAGAGGATTTTTTTCCCCCTGCTTAGAAAGGTTTATTCAGATTGAAAAAATCCACAGACACACTCAAGCCAGAGTGTTTCTCCAACGGCAGGAGAGGGGTTCCTCCTGCTCAGGTCAGGAGATGGTTGGCACAGACCCTCACAGTAACTGCA
>JAWLRI010001089.1:2330565-2359800 GCA_034781795.1 Crypturellus tataupa
GTTTCTCCAACGGCAGGAGAGGGGTTCCTCCTGCTCAGGTCAGGAGATGGTTGGCACAGACCCTCACAGTAACTGCACAGACAGGCAGTACTGCTTCTTTTCCGATGCTTGAAAATGTGCCCCAAGCCCCGTCTGGGGAGCACAGTGAGCCACAGAGCATTTTAGACAGGGGAGACTAACGCGCAGATGGAGTTAAAGGAATTTCTCTGGCAGGAGAGCAGCGGTCCAATAGCTCACCTGTGGTCTCCTGGAGCTGGATGGAGTAACCAGCGAGTATTACTTGGGTTGTTTTACAGCCAGAGTGGTATTGATAGACCCCCAAATCACCTCCTGCAAGTTCCCAAAGAGCCACCTAAAAGCAACACACTCTGGCTAATTACAGAGTAGGGAGAGGTTTGAACCAGCCTTCGGGAGGGGACCGGACTCGTCAAACCATCGCAAACTCACACATTCTTATTTTCTTAAATAAATAAAGAAGCATGTGGGAAAGAGGGGGGCAGAATAAATTGGATGTGGGAGCCCCCAAACCTGTCTCCCAAATGAGCCATGTGTCTGTTTGGTGAAAGCCGTAAAACTTTGCAAAACACATAAGAAGGCCTCTCTGAGCAGCTGTTTGCTTTGACTCCGGAGGGAGCTCGCTGCATCTCCAAAGCGGCGCAGCACCATCCATCACAACCCGCCAAACATTTTCTACCCTGGTAGCAAAGCAAACAGGCAAACACGCGTTCCTCGGCGCGGACCTTCCGCGGCTCAGCCAAGCGGCCTCCTTGCTGCAGGAGCTGACATCAGACCCCGACACCTCTCACAGCGCGAGGGGAGACTTGCAAAGGGCTCCAGCCTGGCAAAACCAAGTGGGTTTCTGTCCTTCCTTTCCTTTTCATTACATAAGACCAGCAAAAAAGCACACCAGCTACAGTTGCAGATTCCACCCCTAAAGCAAGAGACGCTAGAGTTTCTCAAGGCAAAAGTGTGCGATGATGATTATTATTTTTTGTATGGCTAAACAACATATTTTCCCTTAACCCCAGTTGGCCTCCGCTGGCTGAATCTCAAAAAAACAAAACAAAGGGAAAAGAAAACCAGCTTGACACAGATATCCAGCGTGGAAAATCTTGGGCTCAACATTAAATTCAGCAAATCCGTGAGCCCTTGAAAGACAGTCTTCTAAGGACGAAATGCTCAGCAGCCACCTGGTCCACCTCTGCCGAGGCAGCTCGGGAGCGTTGGAGCCGCTCCTGAAAGGGCCTTCTGCAATTCTGAACATGGTGAAAAGAAAACAAACTTTGGCAAGGAGGGGCACTAGGATCAGATAAAGAAAAATGTGTAGGCTGAATATCAGGGAGAATCTGCAATATATTAAGATCTCAGGGAAGCAGAGGAAGATCCACGATTAAACTAGATAAAAGCCCCACCAAAGGGAAATTAAGGGCAACTGCACATTAGCATGGAGACGGAGTCTTCTCCGCCTTTAGGTCTTTTGGGACAACTCATGAAAACCATGGAATTTCACACGGCGGCCCCTCACGCTCCTGCTGCTTTTGTCTGTGTGATTCCATGAGCTCAGTTTTTATTATTATTATTTTTGCATGAGGACAGCAGAGCGGCAACAATATTTTCCTAATAAATAATGGCAGAAGCGCATCCTGAAGCAGCACCAGGATGTCGGTGCAAAAACAAGGCTGCTTTTGTTTGTTGCACTGTGTAATGCCTAGTGGGTTTTAACCACAGTTTAGGAGCTACTGTTAAAAAGCATCTTGCTGAGTCAAGCCTAGGCATGCTGTTTACAAGGGCTAGCCCCGAAGGCTTTTGCATTGGCAGGGACTTTTGAGCTGAGCTAAGGACTTCTTTTTGTTGTTTTTGTTGTGCCGTTTTTTAAAAACAAGAAAAATGTTCAGAGCAACTAAGCACACCTAGAGGTGGGGAGGGGAAAGGATCTATCAGCCATCCCCAGCTATCTCTGCCAGGAACCTGAATTCTACAATTAAGGATTTGATTTTGCAACGCTGACACTAAGAGTCCCGTTGGTTTAAAGCAAAGGGAGTTGTTGCCAGAGATTGGGCCCCACAGCAGAAAACTTCTGGGGAAGAAGCTCACTAAAATGTGAAATATCCCCTTTGTTACAAAGGGGCCTGTTCCAATACATGAAGGGAATTCGTTTGGTTCGGCTTTGAAACACCCTAGCTGACGACTTTCAACCAGGTAGCACTGATCTATGCTCTGCCTACAAGCAGCAGTGCCAAGTCAAATTCTAACAAATCAATAAAAACCATACACAGGAAAAAACAACACACACACAAAAAAAAAAAAAAAAAAAAAAAACACAGAAAACAACACCTGTCTTTACTCATTCACAGAGTCTGGGCCATCTTATGCTGCAGAAAAGAGAGGAATTGCAGGGAAAAACAGTACGTGGCTGTGTAATTTAATGCATTATTGCAATGGTATACAAAAGGGGTCGGAATCTGCAAATTTATTTCTGTCATTTCCTAGCTTTGAGTGCTATATTTTGCAACCTTAACATTAAATGAATGTTGTTTGGGGGAAGAGATGCCTCATACAATTTATATTTACTGATCCAATTTCCTTCATTCTGCTCTACTTCTACACTCCTGAATGAGATTTCATCCCATATTCAGGTTTACTGCATCCTGCATTACATATTTTCCCACTGTTTACTGGGATCCAATCCTGCCTCTCTCCACGTTCTCCATATGACCATGAACCCACACCTATTAGAATCCACTCTGATGTTTTAAATCCATAATGTTCCTACTGATTTGCAATGCAGAGAATTCAAAGTATCCTCTGCAAGTGATGTTCGATTTTTCCTGACTATCCAAGCAAGCCCCATGATTCTACCTAGGCCTCCGTAGATGTTCCTAATGGTGCCATCACTTCCAAAAAACAGAACAGGGTAGCACCAACTGAGTGAAAATAACAGAGATTATTCAGTAAAGTGTGATGTCCTAATGACCGAAAAAAAAACCTTATTTTACCCTGAAAAAGTCATCAGAAGTGCTCTTCTGGGCACCAACCCAATGGGATCTGTTTGATGATGGGACCTATACACTAAATGCTCAGTGATTTGGAAAGAGACTTGAGCCCTGAAAACTATTTTTCATGCTTCTTAACAAGGAAATGGCAGACATCAATACAGACAAAGCAAGCAGAAAGCCAATAAGTCTTTAAGGCCCCTTTTCGAGCACATGGTTCTTCTCCTATTTAAGTGTTCTATATCCCTCCCCATATTCTCAAGGAAAGAGTCCCACAGCTGGTCCTGCTCAAGAGAACCCTGCAGATGAGATCCCTACAGGGAGGATAAAATAACTTAACGCTGTCATTAGACCAAATGCAAGCGTCGAGGAAGGGGAATGCACAGCCACACCACATTGAGCAATCAGGAAACAAACCTTTGACATAACACAGCAGGCAGATAATAAGACCCCATAGCTGACAACAAATGAGACTACACTTAATTTGCTGTGCAATGTTCATGTAATTAGATAAATTTGGTACCGGCAAGAAGCAGACCGCGAGAATAGGGTCTTGATGAATTGGGGGCTCTCTGTCAAGCACTGATCACATTCATCATAAAGCCAAAACGAAGAGACTCAAATTTTCTTCCAAATCTTTACCATATTCTTCCAGAATGAAAATATACATTTTTTTTCATTATTCATTTTAAATAGAATAGTGGATTTCTTCTGAGGCTACACACTGCTAGAGTTCGAACTGTGTCTGCAGCGCCCAGCCAGCCCATCCAACAGGAGCCATGCAACAGCCAAGCACGCTCTGGTCCAGGCCTGACAACATATTCTGGATGGTTTTTACATCATTCCCAGGCAGGAGAGTCAGCGCTACGTTATGGTCTCCAGAGCTGAGTGGAGAATGGGAAGGTCAGAGCAAAGGAACACGAAAAGTGGAAGAGGAACGGGAGAGCAATGAAGCTGAGATGTTTGCACATAAAATTGAAGAAAAATACAAAAACATCTCAAAAACACAGTCAAGAGAAATGCTACAGCCCATGAAGAATTTTTCAGTGCGACTGTGTTATACTCTAAGGCATTTGGAAACGAGAGCTGGAGAGAAAATGCGTTCCCTTGACCCTAAAGTATGTGCTCTTCCTAAATTAAGGCAAATCCTCTCTTAATTCAAAATAATTGATGCAGGATAAGCCTGGGACACAGTGCTAACACCCACGCGCATTCACAAAAGCTGCATTTGTTGCCTCTGCCCGGGCTCCGTTCTTGAAACGCGGTGCCTCCCGCAGGGTCACAAACGGCACCGAAGCCTCTGCGCCAGGAGCACGGGCGAGGGAGACCCACTGCCCACCGCCCACCGCGGCAGCCTGCGGCCCAGCGCCTGCAGGGGCTTCAGTGGAAACTTGTCCTCTGCCAGGACCATGAACAAGTTCTCTCTCCAATATCTCAGAAGTCCTATTTGAGAGAAACTTCTGAGAAGGTGAAGGATCCTGCGGAAGGGCGGTAGATATTTACTGACTTAAATCTATGCGAAACCCTAAGGAAAGCAGCTCTTGGTCCCCAACAAGACAAATGTGGCCATTGCTAAGACACTGGATTATTGGCACTTATTGATCACCTGGACATTTCCAAGATAATTAAAACAAAATTAAAAAAGCAGCCAGTCTCCAACAGATGTAATTTGGGGGCGCAGGTCAGCAGCTGGTGAGCTCCAGGTTGCTTTTTGGGGAAGACCTTGCTCCACACTCTGCAGGACAGACACGGCGTTCCTGATCCGCCCCAGGAGGACTGAAGCAGAGCAGGGCTGCAGTGGGATTTCCAAGCATCCAACAAGGGGAAAAGACAGATCTAACCACGCTCCACAGCAGCAAGCTGGGGCTGTCTAGCCTTTAGAGGTACAAATATAACTTGATCCAAACAACTGTTGTTTCCTCTTCTCTCTTCTAATTACTGTTTTGAATATCTACCCCTTTACAGGTTAGTATGTTCTGTACTAGATATAGCTACATTTTATTACTTTGGATTATGTCCTTTTTCTATGGTTTTGCATGCATTTGCAGACAAGGTCAGGATCTTCTCACATATCCCCCCTCACAAATATCAGCTCCCCATGTTAACCACCTACTATTTCTTTCTCTGCACGGACCAAGCTATTCTGCCCCTTTAAACAACCATCCAACTGCTTGCCAGCCACAGACAGATCAACTTGCCTCCTGGTAGGATACAGGGCAATGCCCTATCATTTTTTCCTGCAGTGTTTTGGAAGCAGAATAAAGCCCTGCGCGACTCCACAGATCTCTTGACTTCTGCCATCTGCAGCATTCGCCTCCCAGGGGCCATTTCTATGCTTGTACCTCCCCAGAAAAAGCCCAGCTCTACAAACAGCCCCCTCAAGAACATCTGAGCCCTGGCGCAGGCAGGGCCATTCGGCCACAGCAGGACGCTCATGTCCTGCTTCACAAACTGTTTTGAAAACAACAGAGGAAGCAAACAGAGGGATAAGCTCCTTGCTGCCTTTCCCCTAGACTGATCACAGCGAACATGAGATCAACCCAAACGCAGCAATTTTAAATCACCACGGAACAGGCAGGTCAGTAACCAAGCACAGGCACTGGGGCAGTCTCACTCTCTCCTCACCTTTGTTGGCAACGAGGCTTTGAGAAGAGACAAGCACGTGAAGCAGAAACCCGCATCCTCCAGACGTCGAGACCCAGCGGTTGTGCAGGACCCGCTGCGCACGGTGACCTGCCTAGGGGTCCAGCAAACGGCCCTTCCCAGCACCCGTCTGCAACCGGGTGGCCGTGGACCACACACTCAGGGCTCCTCATGCGGGAGGGCTACGCTGCTCCTCAGCACAGGACGGGGCAGCGTAGCCCTCAGCATGGGCACCTGCCCCTTCAGAGCTCCTCTGGCCTGGAGGTGCACTCGGCCTGGCTGCTCCTCTGCCCGATCCCCGTCCAGTGCCCTCAACCCTCAGACCGAATGTCCTCATGGCTCCCCGAGGCAGCAAGGGCTACAGGGCTTCAGTCTTGCTCTAGCAGCTTAACCACAAGCCCTCCCACGTCCTTCCCAAACCCACCATGTGGGATCCAGCTTCCTGATGATCCTTCTGCCCAGGGATAGGTGAGCATGGTCTGTCCGGAGGAGGTTGTCACCCAACACCAGAGCCCTCTCCCAAGCTGCCTTGACACCCACTTGAGGACCTGTCTCTACATGCTTTGAAAACACCGTACGGCTTGCCAGAGCAGCCACCTTACAAACCCAGTTGAAAAGCACACTTTTATCTTCCCCAAAGCAGGAGGGAGGGCATAAGTAGTCCTGCGAGGTCTCCAAGCAGAGGAAGCCACGCTGATTTTTTGCCAGGACAGCAGCACCAGAAGTGACCCAGGTATTTTATGAAGTGAGTTTTCCTGAGCCTGTGAAACACCAGTAGCGACACAAAACCACTGCCTGGCCGTGCCGCAGCCACGAGGCCCTGCATGGGTTTAACCGAGATGTACAGTGCGCCCGGCGCCAGGTCCACGCTGCCCGAGAAGAGCGGGGCCCAGCGGCCTCGCTGAGGAGGCACCAGACCCGATACAAGGCGCTGTGGCCCATCAAGTGCCCGACTCTGCGCCCCGGGGGCTACCCAAGCTTTTAGCAACACGTCGCAGCAGAGATGCGAGACTTACCCGTGGATAGCGTGGATAGAGTGAGGTTCGTAATGGTATCTTCCTTCCTGGTGGCGCATGTCAATTGGCAAAGGAGCGTGGAAGGCCGGAAAAATGTGCTGCGGAACTGTTGAAGGGAATAGAAGAAGAAGAAGAAAAAAAAAAAAGGACTTCAAAAACTTTTCCTTTCCTTTTAAAACAATTTCAAAGGCACTAAATCTCCATGAATTTCAGAGCAAGAGCAGTGCAAGACAAGGGGTCTTCATGATATCAGCGCTATCATACACCAGAGAAGTGGAATGAATAAATAATCAAAGTCATGCGGAGAAATCCTACATCTTCGACATAAAAGATCTCCAACAGGGTTTTTGACAAAGACAAGCAGCTAAGCGCTCTTTGAACTCGAGGAGATTATAAGAAGCACCAAGGAAAACTAGACTTGCAACGCAAATCAGACTCAACAGAGCCTGGCAGGATCCAGACCTGCATCGTCCCTCGTGCCTGGAGTGGCAGCAAACACCTTTCCTGAAGGTCTGTACATACGGTTCGAAATATTTACCTTAAAACGTTAAGGTGAGAGCAGCACTAATGGAAACTGTGTAGGCAGCCAGAAGTGGCTCAAAAATGCCTACTGCCAGGTTCTGAGAAAGGAGCCCAAATTGCTCTCACTTGTAATCACTTGAGACCCCATTTTTTATTCATTTGAGAAGCTTGTTTCATCTTTGATGGAAAGATAAAGTGGTCTCAAAAGGCAGAGAACACCTACATTGACTTATTAAATCTACAGGTTTTAATATTTATTATTGACCCTAAAAGTCACAGCAAGAATACTTGAACAAGTCAGGCTGATAGCAAACTCATCAGGTTATCTCTCCACGCTACCCCCAGCAATTCTGTCTGGTCACCTGGGCCTTTTGTTCAAAAATTACAGAAACTAAAGCACTACAATTAGCGGAGCCTCAGCAGCGATACCACAATAGCCCTCTGATCGAGCTCACCTCATCTATAGCAACTCCGATCCCTAGATCGGTATCAGGGATCAGTTTTAAAGATAAAAGGCCAGTTTTGTTCCATCCGTAGAAGCAGGTAGAAATTCGTGATTAAAGTTTGCCTAACGCTGCCCCAAGTCTTCCTATTCCCCCTCTGGTTTCTTACAGAGGCCTTTCTGTGTAACTGGAGATTACAACCAAAACCAACCCCCTGAGTGAGCGCTTCAAAACCCAGTCTGCATTCAGTCCTCCGTAACTTGCCTCCACGACAGGTAGCATCTCTCTGCAAAGAGGGAAAAGCACCATCCAAAAGCGTCAAGGCTTGGGCCAAAGCATTCGCTGACGTTAAGCAAACTCCAGCAGCGTCAAACACTTTTTCTACGAAAGACTCAAAGCTCGGGCGTCCGTGACTCCGGCTGCAGCAGAGCTAACGCCGACTCTGTCGAGCGAGGCCAGGCTCCTCTCGGCTCCGCTGTGGAAAACCTGCATAAAATCCCCCGACGCTCCTCCCGGCAGCCAGAGGCGCGGAGGCTCCGCTCCCATCGCGCCGAGCCGTGCACGAGCAGCCCCGCTGCAGCGCGTCAGCCCAGCCACCGGCAGCGGGGAGAGACTGCACAAAAACAACCCTCCTGCCAACCCGCCTGAAAGGCGGCAAGCTAAGGTAGTCGGGCTGGAAAGTATTTAAGGCTGCAGAGCCGCCTCGCGCTGCGTGCTGCAGCACAGGGCTGGCACCGCGCGCAACCCGACACACTGGGAGCATTTTTGCAGCCCGCCGAATGCCAGGACACAGTAGGGCCCCTGTTAACCGCGTTCGCCGTCTGATCCTCCCCGCCTCCCCCCGCCGGAGCTCTGCGAGAGAATAAACTCGCGTCCGCTGGGATTTCTTTGGCGGGAGAACGATTCACCCTTGCATCATATGGGGTAGGGATGATCTGCTGCATAAAGACCCTTGAAAGGAGGCTTCATCTGAAGAGGCGGATGGTGTTTTTTCCAGGCCAGCAATGCAGCTCAGCCAGGCCCAAAACTGCCATGCCATCTCCTGTCGGGGTGCACCATGGCAAGGCATCCCGTTCCAACCCCTCCGAGGAACGCCGGCCACCCCGAGGACCCTGCTAGACCTCCTGCAGTGCTCAGCCCCGTATCTGAGCTGTATGAACAAACACGGAGGAGCAGGGTCCTTTACAGGGGCCTGTACAGCCATACAGAAAAGCCCTTGCAGCCTCCCAACAGGCTGGCTGTCCAGCCTGCGCCCAGCGGCTCCAGGGCTGGCTGAGCTCTCAGCTCTCAGAGAGTGCAGAAACAGCGTGGGGCTGCGACGTGGCACTGCCCTGACCGTATGGGCAGCCCCACGGGAGCCGCCGGGCCCCTTCCCTGGACCATGCAGCTCACTAGGGCAGGCAAAGCCACTGAGGACAAGAGGTCGAACGCCAAGGTCTTAAAACACAGGCCCAGCACATTTTAGCCAATGACTAAATGATTAGCTCCCAAGGTAATAGGGATCTTTGTGGAAAAATAAATAAGTAAATAGTCTTTCCCTGTTACTTTGGAGAGCTAGGTAAAATAAAGGCTGGCATGTTTGTTGCTTGGCCTCCATCCCCAGGTAATTGTCAGCACAAAAACAATGCCTGGGAAGAATTCTTCCCTCCTCACACCTCTGATTATTAATGGGAGAAAAATTCCCGTGCACTTCCTCCCTCCCTCCCACTCCCATGGTTGGGCTGATTCTAGCATTTCAGACTACTTGGACAGTGAGCAAGCCAACAATTCTACTTTTATTTGGCGCCTGTTTCCCTCTCGGCTTGTCTTTCCCCAGCGCAGCCATGTGCTGTGTTTCGCTCCAGCCAAGGGCACGGGAAGTCATTATTTTTGGTGACTTCCCTTTGACACGTTCCACTTCAGGGCTTCCTTTCCTTGGAGCACCAACCAAACCTACCGGCTACGGCTGGTGGTGTCACTCCTTTTTATTCTCTTCCAGGTGCTTGGTCAAAAATAATGAATGGTTTTTATAGGCAATCAACTACCAATTCATAAACGTCAGCCCTGCTCTGCTTCTTGTTCCCACCCCTGCTGAAGAGAGCAGCGAGCTGGCAGCAGAACAGCCACACACGCTATTAACAAAGATGGATGTTTTACACATATGGTTTAAAAAGACAATTATATTCAATTACTTCAAGTAAGTCATGGTGATATATTTCTGAATAGCCACGGGAAGGGCAATATGATGATTAGGGCAATGAATTTGCCAACTTTAATCTAATCAAGGCAATCTCCTGCTTCGCATTATCTGCTTTGCGGTGGCAGAGGATTTACCAAACCTTAGCAATCTTTGCAGATTTAACCCCAAACCTGCCCAGTTAGCATTAGTGATGCTTGTTATACGCAGGTGGAAGAAGCTTTTAGCAGCAGACGTAGGGAAGTGCCTACCCAGGAGAAGGCTCTGCCATGCCCAGCCAGCAGACACAACACACTGAGCTGAAGTCACAAAACGGGGTCCTCAACGGTCCTGCCAATGCATTTCCAGCACCCACAAAGGAAGAGAAAACAGCACAACAAATCCAAGCAGGATCGAATGGGCAGGGGCCGAGGGGAAAAAAAGAATAACAGAACGTTTTGTACAGAAATAACCTTGCTCTTCATTAAGTTTATGGCACGCAGCTCCCGGGGTGAGGTATGAGGGTGCGTTAGAAACCCACAGATGGGAGCCCCACCTTGCACCCAACTGCTGCTCCTGCAGCAACGCGTCCGCCGCGCCGCGCGCGCTGATAAGGGCAAGACGCTGCTACCTGTCCCCACTTGTCAGAGCTGATTTTCTGGCCAAGGTTTATTAGCAAGACATGGACCTCCCACCGCTATATTCTCATCCTCTTCTATTTAGGGGCCAGCCAACCCTCTGGCTTCAAAGAGAAGAGATATGAAGCAGAAATGCAAGTTTAAAGGGGATGTCCCTTTGCTGAAAATCCCAGGAATCGGGGCGGGAGGCATCTGAAAGAGGCATTTTTTGAGGATGATGCAGGCTTTTGATTATCTCCACAGATAAGCCCGCGCCTCCAGAGGAGCGCACACCGCACGTATTGGTTTGTGCGGTGAGCAAAGGCGTCGTTTTGACATCACCCACAGCAGCAGCTCTTTTTGAGTCCAAAAAAGAGAATTACGAAGGGTCAAGTAATCTTTTTCTGTTACAAATGCTTCAGCCTGCACACGTGACTCCTTTTATTTCCCTTCCCCTTTAAAGCAACAGGACCCCACACCGCTGATTTCACGCTTTGCAGCCTGCGTCTACAAAAACAGCTCAGAAAGTCCTTCCTGCCTCGGAATGAATCTGCCTCACTGGAAACAGGCACTGGCTCTTGATGGTAGGAACAGCAAGAGACCGGGGAAAGCCCCAACTACTGCGCCTGTTACCAGCTTTCCAAAACCAACCGGCATTTGAGGGACGTGATATGTTCCCCACAGAGCCGCACGCGGGAGCCCTGGGGGTCAGGGCCTGTGCCGGGAACCCTGTCGCTTCAGCCAAACCACGCACACGCGGCGCGGGCGGGCACTGCGAATGAGTTTCCCTGCGGACTCTCCCTCCGAGAAAATATGTCCCCACTAGGAGCCAGGGGTTGTGCCTCCGAGCGGGATCCTGTGCTGAGTCAGAAATGGAGCTGGCACTTTTTGCAATCAACAGGTGAACAATTTGTTAAGGAAAAACAAAAAAAAAACTGTAAAACAAATAATTTCTTGAGATCCCCACTGGCTTGATTTCCTACAACTCCTTTGACACACGATCCCTTTCATAAATGGATTTTGCCTCACTTAGGAAGGATGAACATTTCTACTCATCTGATAACACGTCCCTTTTTACTCACGGGCGACTGAAACTGGGTAAAATAAAGTGCCCAAGTCTATGGGGACAAACAAGTGGCAGTTTCCAGAGGTAGCAAAGTGGAGACACCTCAGTCCATGGCCTTTGACCATGGCAGGCAGAAACTGCCACTTCATCTCTGAATGGCCTCAGCGTCCAAGGGCATTGGACTGATGTGGATTAGCAAGCGGAAAACTTGTCCGGACAGCAACTCCCGCAGTCCAGTCACCACAGTGGCACTAGTGACTCAGCTGACACAGAGGAAAGGAAAAGGGGGCTGTCCCTGAGGATGCTGCCGAGGCTCTGCCCACCTATGCGGCATCAGCGCTGCGTGGCGGGAGTCAGGTCTGCACCGTGGAGATTCCCCTTGGGCAACACTGCTGGCTGCAGCTCCTGGTGCTTTTGACTGAGGCCTATCTCCTTGGAAAAGGATAGGAGCAAAGTAACCACTGCCCATGATAAACATTACAAACGAAACTAAGAAGATGCACTTTTGAGATTTCCCCATCTCTAGAGTGCAGGCCCTTCTTACCAACCACATTTTCTCCCCGATATCAAAATTCCAGTCTCTTTTCAAAGGCAAGGCTACAACTACAACAAACACCAAGTGCCCTTCAGCAAAAGAAGCCTGATGCAGCAGGTGAGAATTGTCAGAGACAACATTTGTTGCCATGCTTTTTCAAGCCCCTGTTTTTGTTATCCACCCCATACATTTTAGAATGACACATTTTGACCCGCAGTGACACCAAAACAACAAATTTTAAGTTTAAAATAGCACATAAGGGACCAGAATTTGCTGAACCTGGCCTGGGGTGCATGAGCATGCGTGGCTGCTCACCTCCCGCCGATGCTTTTCCCCTCGGCCGCGTTGGACTTGCAGCACAGCCCCCATCGCCCGGCACATCGGGTTGTAGGTATCGGCGAGGGAGATGTTTTTGTGTTTACGTGACGTCCCCCGAATAATGATCTCGCTGTTTAAGTGAGTTGAACGAATGAATGAGCACAAGAAAAACATCTCTGCTGAAAGCAGAGCCAAAGTTAATGCACCATTAATAATGGCCCGGGTGAATTATTGGAAGAGATAATAGGGCTGGGGTCAGGGAAGGTCCGAGACAAAGAACGGGGAAAATTGGGTCACAGAAACATGACAGAGCAGATCACATTGGTTCGCCTGTGGGATTCTCCTCTGATGAAGTCATGTATTACCACACCGAATATTAACTGCTTTGCAGGGAAAACCATTCCCAGAACTATCATTCAAATCAATATAGGCAGGAAGGGGGGAGCAGAAACATACGGTAGCCGCTTCGGCCCCAGCAAGTCCCCACGCGAGAGCTCAACGCCAGCCCTGCTCAGACGCGCGCAGAGCACCAGGCGCACGCTCAGCTCAGGGAAGGGTAATTATGTGGCTGCTAATTACACCAATCTGCGATCTTTTTAAGCACAGAGAGGAACATGCGTCTTGAGGAACAAACTGCCCTCTCCGACCCACGGCACGGTGCGTTTCGGGCAGAGCTCTCCAGGTGCTGCGGCAGCGACAGCTCTTCCGTCACCAAAACCTGCTCTGGGACGGCAGGCTGGACACCGAGCTGCAACCTCCGCCACGGCCGCCCCGCTCCGTGACACCAAATTCTTAACTAAACCAAAGTGCATCAGAAGTTCCCTGTTCTAAAGCGGAGATAATAACACCGCCCTACCTCAGAGGTTTGGTTAATGTTTACACAGCACTTCAGAAACGATGCGGTAATTAAGTGCTCGCTATTATTGTATCAACGTGTATAATGATGCCGGCAGACAGCACTATAAACACACGAGCAGTGCGCGAGCCCCGCTTTTGTTTGCCTTGGGTTTGGTTTCCGCACAACACACTTCAATTATTATCGGTTAATTGTTGCGCTGTTTTATTAGCCGCTCAGTGGCTTTGACAAAAGAGGAACCTCATGGATAAAATAATTAAGATAATGATTACTGCCTGAGCAAAGCCTCGTTCTGGTCTGCTGCGAACATTACAGCGAAGACGTACACCAGGCAGGATCGGGTTGGGGTAAATGTCTCTGGGGAGCACAGGCCACAGGAGAAGGGGGAAGGAGTCCACTGGGATGTGGATGCATGAATAGTAAGCGGGAAATAGTCACAGATACCTTGCCCTTCTTCAGCTAAAAAACAGAGCCTTGAAAAGGGCTATAGAAGTGGCACTGTGAAGCAGTCACAAGGCAGAGACAGAGCGGAACACAAGGAGTAGAACACAAAATAGAGAACACTGCCTCCTAGCTTACCTGTTCTCCAACAAAAATTGCTGGAACTGGCCCCACAAAGTACCTCTCTTGAGGTACTTGAAACCCGTTTGCTTCTTCTCCAGCCAGAGAGACCACAGAGCTCAGCAACCTGCGACCGCACAGGCCTGGGGCGGTCGATGCGGCTGGGGGCCTTACTTTATGCACCAAGTGTGTCCCTGGGCTCACGTGCATTAAAAAGAGGGATCAGGTTGCAGATGAACACGTCTAATCACTGCCTCACCACCAGCAAACACACCAGATGCCCCGGGCGTGCTCTGGTGTCATCCCGACGAGGGCCTCAGGAGCTGGGAAAACCCGACGCTCCACGAGCTGCCCATACATTTCTTGCCCGTCCCCAAGAGCACATGCTGAAGCGAACCGTCAGGCTTTTCCCTGGCAAAAAGGTTATAACAATTACCACGAGGCTAAAAATGGCCCTTCTCTCAACATGGAAAATTTAGATTAAAAATGTAAACGTTTTCTATAGAAAATACAGCCTGTTCATCAAGGACTCAAACCCCAAAATACGTTGGCTGTCCCGAAATCCTGCCTCAGTCCATGAGGGAAGCAGTGGCAGCTGCTGGGGATGGGGACCCTGCTCCACGCTACGCCCGTCACTGCTGTTGCACCAGCACTCGCACTCGACTCGGAGCGCAGCCTTTCAGGCGCTTCTCTTGGCGAGAACACAGGCATTTTTTTGAAGTACGCAGACAAGTCGCGCTGAAAGATCTATTTTTGCTCTTGTAAAACAGGTTGTAGCCAAAATTTCCAACAGCTTCAGAACAGGATTGTGCAGATGGGTTCCTTCAAGCCTAGGAACGTGCTTTGAGATGTTCAGGTGGGAATCTGAATAAACGCGATGCACTATTTATTATCCTGCCAAAGTCCTGGGGTCCTCTGCTTACTGCTATGTGGTCACCTACGGGGCATTGTATAAGAATTGTTATTTTTGCACATCTGGAAAGGCTAACCGACACGAAAGAAGAGTCTCCCAAGGGCAGGCCCTGCCCGGTGAGCCCAAGGTAGTCCTGCGGAGCGCTGCCCGAGATGCCCCTGCATCCCTGCGCTCCGACGGGTCTCCGAAGCGCAGGCACCAGGAATGTCTCTTTTGCAGCACCGCTGCTGTTGGCTGTAACTCACAAATAGCTTGAGGGGACACAAGGCTTAGAACAGGTTTTCAAAGGGAAAAAAAACAAGCAAAATTAGGCAAAACCCACCAACATTTTGGGCTTACAGATGCTGTCCAAACCAGCATTTTTTCCTAAGGGAGCCTGGAGTTCTTCTCTGGGACAAAATGGCATTTCGGCCACCAGCGCAGCAGCTGCACATGGCGACCTGCTCCACTCCGACCGCCCCGTGTTTGGGTCGCAGCACAAGAAGAGCAGGGGAGGCACCGGTTCCGCTCACAATGAGCATCTTGGGCCAGGCGTGGAGCTGGGGGACCAGCCTGGCAAGGCCCCGCTCTAGGGCGTGCAGGATAACGCGTCTGCCCCGTCACCCCGAGGGCCGGAGCCGGCGGCGTTTCCCAGCCGTGCCCGTGCGCCCGAGGAGCGGCGCAGAGCACAGCCCCGCGGCCTGGGGCGGCTTGTTAGCTCCGCAGGTCCCGAGCTGCGAACGAACGTGGAGAGGCTTGAGGAAAGAAAAAGAAAAAAAAAAAAAAATCGCTTAATTGCCAGGCTGTCACGCCAAAAAGTATTTCGAGGCTGCTGCCAATCTGACAGTTATTAACAAACAATGAGGCCACAAGCCCTGACGGCACCGCGCGCCTCGTTACTTCGACTCATGTGCCGCATCCCAACAGGAAGTGCTTAATAAGAATAATAATATCCCGAAAGGCCAACCTACGGCAGTGCAATTAAAAAGCTTTTCTGTGTCTCTTTGAGGAGGGGGGAAAAAAGGGAAAAAGAAAAAAAAAAGGAGAGGGAAATTAAAATCAGACAGGAAATTCCACTAGAACAAGCTGGCTTATGTCCTAATAACACAGGGCTGTGCCAACTCCTCCAGAAAGCAGAGGAGAGGGGAGAAAAAAAAAAAGAAAAGAAAAAAGAAAAGGAAAAAAAGAAGCTCTCTAGACTGACTCAGATCTGAGGCTACATTGTGGTTCGGCTGTGGCTGCAATTCTAAAGGGAGAAAGGCAGCTCAATCAAATAAAAGGAAGTTTGCTTTTCGAGTGCGCGGTTGTTATATAATGTAACTGTTGTATTAAAGCGAAGCCACTGCAGCTTTGTCAAGAAAACACACAGGCCGATAAGCTTGAAGGGCCAGATGGATCTTGGGGCTTGTTCTTCCAACAGCTGCTGCAAGAAAATGGGAAAAAAAAGGAGAAGGAAAGAAAAAGAAAAAAAAAAATCCAACTAGCTAGCAAGAAATCCCAGCACGAAGGGGAGCAGACCAGATGGTGGGTAAACTTGGAGATGAGGTTTTAGGCTAGGAGAAAAAGTACGTCAAAAACATGCAAACAGGAACACAGATTTCTCTAAATAGCTTAGCTAGAAAGAAAAAAAAAGTTTCTACAGGTTTAAGGGGAGATTTCTTTCCCTGAGTTTTTACAGAGCATCATCCTGCTTTCTTGGGAACAGCAGCAGCCTGAATTTCAGACTTGCTAACCACTGGCAACTGCAGCTGATGCAGCAGTTTCCAAGAAGCGCGGGGCCGAGGAGCCTCGCCGCCGCCTGCCTTGGGCGCGAGCCAGCGAGCGGCAGATCCTTCGAGCAGCAGCTTCCCCTGCGCACCTCACGTTAAAGTTCATTCCAGAGGGAGCTGCGTCCCTTGAACGCGCTTGCCAAGAGGGACCGTGCGAACCTCAGCAACCGCTACGTGTCTCGAGCATCCTAGAGAGCCCTGCTACCGCATGGGGACCATCCTCAAGGCACGTCTTGCCCTTGGTACCCCCAGGAGAAATGCATTTAATGCACAAGACAGTGAGGCCCTGGCAGAAGTCCTGTCTCTCGTCTAAGGCTGCTCTGCAGGGAGCAGAGCTGAGGGCGCATTTGTGAGCAGGTGAGCGCAGATCACGCTACACCAGGACAGCTCATCTGAGCAAACCTCCCCTTGCTTCTCAAGGTGCAACGGCTTCAGCTCATTTATTAAAAAAAGGATAATTTGCAATTACGTGGAGTCATTGTGGGAGGTGTCACTAATCGACATTTATAACCAGGAGGCACCAGGGATGTGTTCAACTGCGTCCCACACGACCAGATCCAGGGTCTCCACCAGGAGTCGTGGAGCCACAAGGGGAAGGGAGGGTTGAGCAGCCGGAGATGGGAGGCACGCAGACTGCTCAAGTACCGAAGGCCAAACTGGCAGAAAAGGAGGCCGAGCACGGGGGCTGTGACACAGTGCTCCCCGCACAACACTTCCCTCCCATGGCAAGCCCAGCAGAGCCCTGCGTGCACCCACCGCAGAACGCAGGTGCAGGCGCAGGCTCTCCGTGAGCATCACCACAAGGTGCAGCCTTGGAGCAGGTCGCACATGGGGACGGCTGGTAGCGCGGAGACGCAGTGCCCGGCGCCCTGGCCACACATTCGCACCCCTCACCCGGGGCAGCACCGGCCTTCACGGTGCCAAGCGCCCAGCCAGCGCAGGGAGCTCAGCCAGCTGGAATTACTCACCTGATATTTTTATCACATGGGTTTCCAGCTGGATCTATTCCCTGAACCAGCTCAGCATGAGATCGCCAGTGCAAAAGCAGGCGATGAAGCCCCCAGCTGCAGCTCAGTAAGGGCTTTCTGCCCGCACGGGCCCTGGCTGCCACCAAAAGGGCCGTCCTGACCCCTCCACCACTCCACGTCACTTCCAGCCACTCTGTCTAGCAGCAGCCAGGTTGCTTTTGTTGAGGCTGCACATGTGAAGAACGTGTCCCAGGGAAAACCTCTTCCCATGGGGCCACACGTGTGAAGAACGTGCCCCAGGAAAAACCTCTTCCCAAGGGCTGGTGTTCGCGTGGAGGAGCTTCCCAGCCCAGCTCACGGCACAGGCTCCAAACCACTCGCCTGGGACAGGGTTGATCAGACTGCGCTTAGAGGAGCAGCCCTGACTCTGCCTTTGTAGCTCGATACACGTCCCGGACTCGGCACAGCGGCAGCCCTGGGCACGAGGCACCTGGCAGGCGCGGAAGGCAGCTCTGCAGGAGGTGCTGAAGGAAGCGCCCAACCCTCACGAAAGCAGAGGTGGAAGTGCCCACGGAAAAGTGCTCACCAGCCCACCCTAGGCACAGGCTCCTGCCAGGGCCCTCATACCTGCCTGGGCTACAAACGCTTTCGCCATCTCCCAGGACCACGTTGTGCCACACTGGCATTTCTAGCCTGGCCAATGCAAACCACAGAAGAGCTGGATTTCTTGATGCATCTTCTCCAGGCTCTAGAACAAACTGAAGTCAAACTGTTTCGGTACACACACATATATATATATTTCGGTATACATATATAACTATTATTAGAGTCATGATACAACTACAGGGCCAAGAATTTTCCTCACACCTATTCCCAGGGGATAAGCACCTCCATCAGCAGCATTCAAGGAAGAGTCCAGGGAGCTTTTATACTCCAGGACATCACTCCAAAAAGCACCTGGACCCTATAGGCTGGGGGGCCGCTGCAGGCGCCCCAGTGAAGAGCAGCTTGCTGCTCCCCAGCACACACACAGTCTAACGGGGAGATGGGCGAGGGAGCTATCTGTCTCACCCAGCTGTGGGCTTGGTGCTGGCTAATAACTCCCATGTATCATCCTGCCTTCGCATGAAAATTCTCTGACTGGTGTTAAAAATGGTGGTGGGGCCATCCGCGGCGCTCGTCGTTAGCATGCTGCCGGGGTAATTAGGGTGCCCACGGCGGGAAGGGGGCTTGGGAAGGTCCTGCAGAGTGATTGCAGTTCAGAATACTCACCCACCTGGCAACACGCTGATTTATGGCCCGCTCAGTTAATAGCCCTGCTTAACACAGGAGTTTGTCGAGATTAAGTAATTGCCTTAAACAAAAAGTTTATTATCTTTAAGTCGCTGCTGATGAATGACTGGGTGTTAGAAGAACCATGTGAAAGATCATCTGTGATTCCCTCCCACTTCAAGGATGTGGAAGGAGGCGAAATAAGATTTTAAAAGACAAGCTTTTCCAAAGGAGTTTGAAAGCTCACAGCTTGCACTGAAACACGGTTGCAGACACGTTACAAGCGGGACATTCAGGTATGGGCTAGAACCTACTAATTAGCTCTAGTAACAGCTCTCTGCAGCTCTGCAATGCATTTCTCCCAGGAACTTCAGAATGTTCTGCAAACATTAGTTTAAACTGCCCCCGAGAGACAACTGATCCTATCCCACCATAATAAAGTGAGGAATAAATCAAGGTGTAAACTCTAGCTTGTTTTTACACATAACAAAGTGAGCTTTCCTAGGAAAATCTGGAAACTTTGCAGTCCAGAAAACACCACAAATAACTGTAAAGTTAAAGGATTTTGCATGCTAAATTCCTCCTGCTGCATTTCCTGCTTGTCTCTATTTCCAGATGCTTCAGCAGGGTGAATTGGCTCCGTTAAGGTCACCCATAGCGCAGGCTCATGTAGCTCGGACGCGCAGCGCAGTAAAGCGCATGTGGGGATCGCGCACTTGAGGTCTCCTCTCGTCACCCCCTTGCCCACAGCCCTGGGCTCGCCCAACATGGTCACGGGGCAGGCAAAAGCCCCATCTCTGTTGCTGCCACTCAGTAACGTCCCCGTGGCTCCTCATGGCAGACGCACCGTGCCCCTCTGCAGCACTTCGGCTCCTTCCTGCAACGAGACCCGGCTCTGGCTTTTTCTGCCGCTTCCCATATCACCTTTTAATCCTGATACATATGATTCAGGGAACAGAGATTTGCATGAAAGGATGGACACCAAGAGAATACAAACTCTTCAAAAAGAAAAAAGAAAGAAAGAAAGAAAAAAAGGACGAGATGTGCAAGACTCCCTTGGCCCCACACACACACATGCTGCTCCCCAGCATATTAATCAAGAGCCTGATGAGATTCCTTTTGAAATCCCCCCAAAGATTTCCGTAGTCTTCAGTGGCATTTGGATCAGGCTACAAATTCAGAATAAATCATAAACCGGCTACATCTGCCAAGCTTATTTCTTTCTTCTCCAGTTTTCAGAACAAATCCATTTTACTGCTGGGAAAAGCAGAGTGAAATAACTGACAGGAGTTCAAATATCCTGCATCCCTCCACATATTAATTCAGGCTGTCGATGTCTCCCCCAATGCTGGGAAGGGAAACAGATCACTTCAGCCAGGCGAACATGCAAAGGCTGTGCTGGTTTCATTTATGGGCCGTTTGCTCTTTATTAGCCAGTGCACAACTCTTCCTTCAGGTTAAAAGTAACACTTTGGGGGACTAAAACACAGGTTGAAACTAGGTTCCAATAAAGCAAAGGATATCCTGAACTAAGGCAATCTAATGACCGGCACGTAAAACAAACAAACAAAAAAACTTCAAAAAAAATCAAGCTAAACGTTCATCATTTTCCCGGGCAGACAAGCAGCAATAACAGACTTCTACTTAAAAATCACTAATTTTAAAGCAGACCAGATTCCTGGCTTCCTAATATTTTGCACAGCTTGGGACAGTTTTATTAATTCACTGCTAATATTTTATTATTTTCAAGCTGCCTAATATGTCAAAGTCCTTGCTTAAACAGGAAAAATTAACTCCAGAGTTGGGAGATTCTGCAGCATGTCCCTCTATTGCCTCCCAAGGCAAACAGCTTCAGGTGTCAGTTAGGGGTTTACGTGTCCATTCACTGGCACTCTGCTGAAGGCCACGCTTGCTCCATTTCTCATTTGAAAAACCAGTGCACAGCAAACATGACACAGGATTGGACTTCTTCCCTGCTCTGCTGGCACTCCCCAACGGCAGGGCAGCGATACCCGCAGGGCCCACACAGGACAGGAAAGCCGGGCAGACACCCCGCCAGGAGCTGTGGAGAAGACCCTTCAGTTTATTTAGACCAGCTGCTTTGAAGAACTGCCTCACTGCTCCCGTTAAGGCTGCCCGTGTACTCTTGTTTCACAAGACCAAAACTGGGGGAGGTGGGGACCCAGCTCCATTTTAAGAGACCACTGAACTAGGGCAACAGCAAAAGTTGGCATTTTTTCAGAAACGTGGAGGATGTAAACATCGAGCGCTTCGTTTCTGACAACACACCTTCACTTTTGGAAGGGGTACTGCCACGGGGCTCGCAGTGCATGCATTTTATCTGGAAGCATGTGCTGTCATTCCCAGGTTCCACTCCTGACTCTGGTATCTGCTCAGCTCTGGTTATTTCTATAATTGACCTTGCCCATGTCCACTGCAAAACTGACACTGCAGTATACCCATCCCGAGTGGCATGGAAGAAAGCACTTAAACTCTTATCCGAAAGTAGCATCCTCTTTGTGTGATCCGCTTTTATCATGCATGCTATCTTTCTACAAGGGGAAAAAAAAAAGATCAGCCAGGTTTTCATACCAGGCGATATTAGATCCGAGTTTTTCCCATGAGAAAAATCTCTTAGAAGCTCTTTGACTTCCAGTGACTCACGGCTGTTACACTGCGAGGTTACTGTGCTCCCCTTGCGGTGTTTCAGCCCAGGCACTCAGCTCACCCTCGCGGGGTAGGCGGTTGCCATTTGCTAACAAGCTTCCCAGGCTGTCACCTGGATGGGATCAGCGAGACAAAAGACTAGGTGATGATTTCTGTGTATGAAGCAGTTACGATACGCTGACATTTGCCTCACATGCCTCTCTCACTGCTACATTTTATAACTCACGTAAGGTCTACACGAGAACTCATCTTCTGAGCCAGTAACACTCTCATTTAAGAGCTGTTTTACGGGAACTTTTCCACCCCACTGAAAATTATAAGTGAATTTTTAATGCTGGCGAATGGGCCGTATTGACAGCCAAGGAAGCCGCAGCACCGTAATCTCTGCACTCACGTCATCGCATGTCACTTCACCCCCGATATCTCACTCCACACTCTCACAGAGATTCAATTTCCAGGCCTCTGTTTGAGACCCCAAGTCCCTCGTTCGGTCTGATGAGGGCAAACAGCAGCATGAACTGGCTGTGTCTTGAGGACACAGCACCCGCGGCAGTCGGGAGCCTCCTTGGGCGCACAACCGCAGAACAACCGTCTGAGGCTGCGAACAACTCCTTTCCCGTTACCCATTCCCTAACTCTCGGCTTGGAGGCAAACACGCCTGCTGACACTTCAAAGGAAAAGACAGCTGGGTCAGGGATCAGTAACACAAAAAACCCTACAGTTTGTGAGCAAGGGCTTCGGCTGTACATGCCTGTTGGCACAGTCAACACCTCAAAGCTACAGTTGGGGCTGCTGAGGAAGAGGAAGGAGATGGAAGGCCTTGAGGAAACTGCGTTGGCATCGCCTTGTTTGACCCAAACTACGCCGATGGATTCGTGTGACCCTACTGCATTTCTCCAAAAAGCAGGCAGTACTAGAGCTCCTGCACTGCTCACTTGCTGGATGTAACAGAAGAGAAGGAGAAAAGAGGTCCAGGGAAGTAACTATTTGAAAGAAGGGGAAGTCCAGCCCCTCACAGCACCTCTCCATATTACCAATCCAACCACAGTGACTACAGAAGTAGCTAGGACTATGTTTAATGATTCACACACTATTCTATGATTCTTTTTTCAGTCATCAGCTGTTTGGCAAATGAGTTTGTGGGCACAACACTTCTCCAGACCACTCGCTTTTCTCCACCTGTCAAGGTTGCGTTCTTGGCTCATCTTCTTTTGCCTCGGTCTTGTCTCTCATCCTACCTGCGCAAGCCACATCCATACCCCAACGGCGCTGCCAAACACGGCTCTGCCAGCACACGAACCTGCTAATTATCACTAAACGTTTTGACCACAGCTCCCAGCTTCACTGTGCAAAGGAAGGATCTTTCCAGTATAATCCAATCCACAGGCACCCTTAAAAACAGGCTCTCTGCTGTTACCTCTCACAGCAAACAGAGCGTGGTTGACACACGGGTGGGAAACGCAGGTGGATCAGTTAACACACTCAAATGACTGCATACACCCATATAAGAGGAACGTGCTAATTCTGGGGAAACAAGGGACATGAACTGGTCTGCAGCCAAATAATGTTTTGTTGTTATATTGACATTCATATGAGGTTTTAAAAAAAGAGGGGAGGGAAAAAAGAAAAGAAGAAAAGCACCCAGAAAATCACAGTATTTCATCCCAAGGAAGCCGTAATGGGTTAGCGGTGAGGCCGACATTGACATCCAAGGGAGCCCAGCCCTGCAATGTGACGCAAGCTGAGCTCCCTCCCAGCCCAGCGGTCACTCCTCTCCTTTCAGTGACAGCTGCTAAACATGAGATGTCCCAAGTGTCCCGGGCCAAGGTTGGACAGAGCCGGGCCCATGGGCTCCAGCTCCCCATGCCATCCCGCTGCAGCACCCAGCCGGCTGCGAGCGCTGGCAAGGGCAGCTCTGCTCTCCCAGCGCCCACGGCTGAGCCCGTCCTGGCCGGGGATGACTTTGGGCTGCCAGGAGAGAAGAGCACGAGCATGAGCCGCTTTGGGAAGCCCCAGGGTTCCTCCCCAGCATCCTGGCTAAACTTCTGCAACTTCAGCTCCCGGGGGAAACTAAAAACCCATTTTTATCACCTCCCCTCATCCTGGGTCTGCAGAGGAGTGAAAGGCTAACACAGCAACTGCTAATATCTTTAGCCACATTTACTGAAACCTTTTGACACCAAGGCTATTTTTATTAGCTAAGTGCACTACGCCTGTATCAGAATGCAAGTTTTATTGCTTGCAGTTCAGCCTTGCAAAAAGCCTTTTCCAATCACTCTCCATGGCAATGATAAGCCTTAATGACACAGAGAGAGGTCATTGCACCTCCTGGCACCGCCTGGTACTTCGAGCAGCTGCGGATATCCCTGCACTTCCAGCCTCCGCTCCCCTTGGGGCTCCAAGAAGCACTTGACTCGGCCAGCTGCGTGGATGTGCAGAAAAAGTACAAACAAAATGGATGAAACACAGAAAAACTCGGTTTTGCTTGGTTTCCCAAGGCTGAGGAATAGGTAGACTTGACAACTCTGCAGCAGCTGGCACATTTGGTGCCCTCAGAGCACTAACTCAAGGCTCTTGGACCCAGTCTCCAGTGGTGATTGTCACTCAAAGAAGGCCACAAGAACAGAGGATGCATGGGGTGATCCTCAATACACCCCTGAGACACCAGCAATTTCACACCTAGGATCCTGAGCCTTGGTACATACCTGCCTTGGTATGTAATAACTTCTGACATATTTCCCTTCCATAGACCCACCTAAACCTGACTCTGGTGCTCCCTGCTTGGGCAGGGACCAAGTGACCAAGTGAATACTGGCTACGTGGGACCGTCCCCTGTGCCACCTGCCACCTGGGAGCTGCACTGCCCGGCTCATTATTAATGTGTGAGGCCAGCTCACCAAGCTGTGCCCCCGCTTTCCAAAGGCAAAACAGCGCTAGTAGGAGTCCTTGGTTATATTAAAAAAAACTTTCTGCAACTATAGTGATGCTTACAAAATGCTTCAAAAAGTTCAGACAGAAAAGCATGTGCTGATAGATCTACAGGAAGCTCTTAATTTTTAGATTTTGTTTCTTAATTAGGTGAGATTCCCTACATGCCAATCCTCAGAGGCATTTTCCCTTGCAAATCAGGAAACTGCATCCAAAGCAGCGAATAACAGTAGTTTACAATGAGACAGTCTCACATCCTCAGCACGTTGCACGCAACACATACACTGAGAAAGCAGGAACTCAATCTGTTTGGTACGCAGAAGTGGTCAGACCTCTCAGTGGGAGTTCAGAGACAAGTAATTCAACCCTTCATCATTCTGTAATCCCAGTAAAGATATCAAGGTTAAACTACAGAAAAAAAGTTTCAAGCAACATGGAATTCACTTTGGAGGGGCATAATTAGCTTGTTGGCAGTAGTCACCCATTTCAAAACTGTAACCTACAGTGTTTTCTCCCTTTACAAAAGGCACAACCCACGTGCGATCCCGGCACAGGTTTGGGTTTGGTGTCCACCGCTTGCTGTATAATTGGTCCCTCTATTGTGAGTCATCAGCAACGGCTCCGGGCATTCCCCACGGACCTTGCCCTTGATCTGGGTTAAGATACTTTGACCTGTGAACCTTTATAATAAATGATATCCCCCCGTTAAAGAATGTTACTGTCAACAATATGGGCCTGCTCTCAGGAAGTGGGAAAGGAATTTTCCTGTAAAGGCAGATTAAGGAAATTCCACGCAAATTTCATGCATTTTGAATAATCTTCTGAGCCGTGACGAACCAGCTTCCCCTTGCAGGGTTCCCTCTCCAAGTCACTGCCGTCTGAAGACAAATTGAACTGTTGTTTCTTGGTGGTCAAGCAGGTTGTTGCTCAGGACTGTGCCCAGCACTGGGCATGGCCTGGGGAGCTCCTTGCCCTGGAGCCGTTCTGCTGACACCCGAAGCAGAGCCCCCTCCCCGGGCGCTGCTCAACTCGCGTGCAAAGTTACTGGCACAGCTGCCTACTCAGCAGGGATGGATCCCTCCACACACATCAAAGGGGATTTTTCCCTCGTGCTGATACCCACAGTCCCCATACCAGCACATAACCATGTTGCAGGATGGCCTTCCTTCCCAGTAACTGCTTCCCTCCTGTTTTGGATTAGGAGAGGATCCCGCAGCAGCTTGGCAGCTCTGGGGACCACATCAGTGACCCCTGGCTGTGGGAGAAACCTCCCTGCAGGGCGTCCTCTCCCAGGCAGCTGTGCCCTGGGGAGCAGCTCGGCAGAGCTCCTCTTCCTGCCCTTCTCCTTCCTGCTTCACCTTGCTGTCCCCATCCCACTGCCCAGACAGGTCTCCCTCTTCCCCGCCTCCTGGACGTGAGCTCCACACAAGCCAGGAAGCGGCCACGGAACACCATTGTCTTCCTCAATACTCGTTCCCAGACAAACAGTCACTTGAAAGGAAGATAGTTACACTGGCTGGACAAAAACGGTTATTTTCCAAAGCAGTGTATGGTGATGGGGAATCCCATGAGCTAACGCCGATTTTGAAACATTACATATATTTATAGAATATACAGGTAACACACACACTTTCACTAGTCTTCCATCAGTTTGCACCAAGATGTTTTTCTGAGCCTCATGAAAATATTGGAAGAGAAAGCTTTTAGTAAATAAAGTCTTTTACACACAGCAATGCTAGCAAGACCGAAGCAACGAGGAGAGAAGGCATGGGAGAACAGTGCTTTAGTGTATAGGTCAGCCCACATGCAAGCGTTCCGCCGAGGAAGCAAACAAAATATTTTGCCAGGCCCCTGAAATGGTGCGATACTGGGACAAACTCCTGCACAGCCTTCCTAACTGCAAAATGCAAGCAATTAGCTGTTGTCACTACTAAAGCTAAACGAGGTGATTTTCAAAGATAATACTATCTTCCTTGCAGTCAACATCATAATTAAAGACGTAGGGACAGCATTCTGAAAGATGCCTACATCTACTTGCTCTGGATTGCTTATGATTTTGGGATCTTATTTTAATGAGTTTTGAAAAAGTATATTGTAGCTAATGGCAAAATAACCCACAGCACACTAGTAGCCTGATGCAAAGTCTACTGAAATCAACAGCAGCCTTTCCACCGACTTCATTGAGTTTTGGGTCAAATCCTGGCAGAGAATAAGCTATTCTGCAATATCCATTATCAGGGAATGCTTTGTCCTGGTAATTAGATGCTGGGGGAGCGCTGAGCAATTGTTTAAAGCACTGATCACTCACCCATGGAGACCCGCGCTCAAACCCCGCTTGGGTCCGGCTGAAAGCGGAGCTGCCGATTCCCAGCGGCGCTCCCAGCCCGCGGCCCCGCGGGTAAGGGCTGGGCTGCGGTTGGGACCACAGAAACCCCAGGTCAGGAGGCGCTGGGACCAGCGTCCCTGCTCCTGCCGCCGCGCCAAGCCCTCCGCGGCCAAAAGCGCCATCGCTCACGCAGAATATTTTAATAACACCAGAGAGGCGGCAGGTCTCACGCCTGCACAAAGCCCCTCTGTATGGTCTGCAGCACCCGGGACTGAAAGCCGAGCGTCACAAGCGCTACCAACTACGCAGAGAGCACGTCTGTGTGTTTACACCTTGTTTCTAAGGTGAAACACACTACCCCTTGGAGGATAGAGCCATAGGAGTGACTGTACGCCCCTCGCAACGAAAACACAAACAGAAAGGGCGAGCGAACGCGTGAGGACTCCCACCAAGAAGTTATACACTTGGCTCGCTGCAAACACAGGGCTCCATGCCACGAGCAACCTACAGAAAAGACAGTGTAGTCCAAGTTCTCACAGGAGGTCAGCAACTGACAGTACATAACTCAAGGGGCTCATTTGCTCAGAGGTGTCCAGCATCCATTCCTTGAGGAGGAAAAAAAAAAAAAAGGAAAAAAATAAATCTAGCCCTATTACAGCTGGAACCCTATTACAGTAGGAATTCACCAAAAACAAGCAACACCCAGTCTGTACTTTAGAAAGAAATCATTCCCACAAGTTGTATATTTTACAGCAATATGATCAACACTATCTATAACTTGTAGGTCTACACACAGTCTTCCTGAAAAGTTAGTGCAGAAAGAATACGGAAAGACAAGGGCATCCAAATATGAAATTTAAATAGGTGGCCTGGCTTTTATTTTAGAAAGAGGCCATTTATTTCTTGGACTCCTCAGGAAGCCTGAAGAGACCAGTTTTGTATATCAGATATTTAGAAGTGAGGTACCTCTGGTTGGTGGGCCTGAGCTCCTGCTGGTGCTCTCAATCCTTTTTGTTCAGCTAAACAGCTACCCCAAGAACATCCTACTTTTCCCACCACTGATGGAAAGGAAGGTGAAAACCAGATCTAGCCCCACGATGCTTACTGTGACCATGCGTCTTCCTCTCGCTATTGTGTGCTCAAGCGTAACCCATTGCTTAGCACATGACAAATCTGAAAATCTTAGACCAAAACCAGTTCTCGGGTCTGATGGCAGACTTGCACCCCAGCCCCAAGGGGCTTCACCTCAATCCTGGCCACTTCAGCAAAACCAATGGCCTCAGAAACCCACCCAACTCCTCCGGAAAGGAGGCAGTGCTCATGTTACTGAGCCACGAGGATCATTTATCTCTGTTGCTGGTGGGCCACAAAAGATGGGGATAAGAAGTCCGGCCTCCAACATTCCCCATCTCGGATGTCACAGGATTTAGGAAGGGAGGGTGGAAGCAGCCTACAGGAATAATTAAATCAGTTGAATTAACTGAATATGTTTGGGTGAGCTTTGGTCATGTCAGTCTGCAAACCTCCCTGCCTGCAGCAGATTAGAACACATCTATGGGGGCTGGGGCAGAACCAGGCCCTGCTTTTTCCCAAGGAGCGCTATGGAAGCGAGCCCATCCAGCCGAGAGCGCGGCCTCCCTTCCTACGCCGCTCCAACATTTCAGAGATCTGCAAAAACTATTTGCTGCGAGAGGCTTTCTTGTAAAACACAAATGAATACCAGCTGCCCGGACGCTCTCCCAGCACAGCCTCCTCCTCGGACGAGCTGCGGATCCCGGGAAATACAAAAAAAAAAAAAAAAAAAAAAAAAAAAATCACATATCCTGGCAGGAGGCGAGTTGTTTGACTGTCTGGTGCAGCCACTCGAGGGGCTGCGCACTGAAAAGGCACAGTGTTTTCCTGTCAAGGCGTCAGCCTGTGAGCAAACCCGGTGCCTTTTGCCTTACAGAAAAAAAGTAGTATTTTATCAACCTTGACTTTTTAGAAATGTACTTAAAAAAAAAAAAAAAAGAAAAACACACTTTAGAGCCAAGTCAATTTCGTTTTACACAAGGAGAAAGATTGAGAGGCTCTGGGACAAATTTCTGGCCCAGAGTCTCACCTCAGATGTGCCCACGTGTGGCTCCCTGTCAAGCAAAAACGCATTCATAGCCAGACAGTGGGCTTCGGCGGGGCCTGCCCGCGCATATCCAAGGCCTCCAGCTGGCTCGCTGTACCCATTTCTTCTTCAATTTACCTTGGAAATAGTATTTCCTGGCATCACATTAATGCCCCTTTTCAACGCTCCCAAGAAAATCCAAACAGCAGTACATGCTAGATGCCAAGTGCCTCAGCAAGGAGAGCAGTACCTGCCTTGTCCCTATTTTTGACTTGCTAATACTGTCACTACAAGCTTAGTTTTTGTCTTACCTATGCAAGCAATCTGTTTAAACTCTTACTGAGCCTTCATTACCTGAAAATATCGGGAAACCTGGGCACTGTTTCACATCTCTTGCACCTAGGAACTGGGCTTTAGTTTGCATTTTCACATAGGTGCAGATGTGGGCAAACACACAGCAAACAACCCCATTTGCTCCTGCTGTTCTTCAATACCTAAATAACTACAGTAACAGGAAACACCAGGTTTTGCTGGGGGCCCCTCCAGGGCTGAGCAAGCCCTACCTGCACCACAGCAGCACCGAGTGAGCA
>JAWLRI010001089.1:2359900-2410934 GCA_034781795.1 Crypturellus tataupa
GGAAACACCAGGTTTTGCTGGGGGCCCCTCCAGGGCTGAGCAAGCCCTACCTGCACCACAGCAGCACCGAGTGAGCATCAGCCCCACGGAAGCAGGACTGCTAGCATGAGGGCAGCACAAGCAGGAGGGGATCAACACCAGAGTGGGGGAGACGGTTTTAGGGCGGGCAGAGTTCAACAGCTGAGAGCTGTAACCTCACTGATCAGCCACAGGTACAAGTAGCGGGAGGTGCCCTCTGCCACCCCTATGGCCTGGATGTGCAGCCTGCCTGCACCTGGAAGTTTTCCTATAGCTGGGAGCGCGGCCCCTTGGGATCGCTGGCTGGGGTTACCAGCTGCCATCAGGAGCGACTGTCGCTCTGAGCAGTGCAAGCACTGCGCAGCTTGGATGGGGCTGAGGAGCGGGCGCTGCGCAGCCTCCTCGCTCTGCGAGCGGGACGGAGCGAGGCGGCCTGCAGCGAGCACCCGCTGTGCCGGGCTCAGCGCCCCAGCCGCGACCCTCGGGGAACGGCTCCATGCCCTGGCAGCAGAGACCTCTGAACTCCCTTCATTTGTGCCCTCAAACCACTGTGAACTTGAGGTACCAGGAATGCTAATCGCTGCTCAGCTGAACACTTCCCTGTAATAACCTTTAATGACTCTGTAATTACTCTTTAAACCATTGACTTTGCAATCATTTTTTAATTCCCCTTTGCCACATCTCTCCCCACGCCGCTGAGCGGGAAGGCTGAACTGTGCGTGAGCATCAGCCTGCGAAGGCAACGGCTGCGACGCCGCGGCCCCGCTCGGCGCGGGCGCTTTGAAAGAGCTGGGAGGGCCGGGGGGAGGGCAGGGCAGGGAACAAAAAGCACAGCAAGATTTCCCCCAAGTCGCTCTCACTCAAAGTGAAGCCCCTCGCACTCGGCTAAGCCGCTCTTGGGAGTGCGGGCAGCACACGGGGCTGCAGGCGATGTCGCTGCCGCCCACGGGCTGCCCGTGCTGGGAACTCTCGCGCAGGAACTCAGGGCGAGCGAGCGGCGCTCCTGCAAACCAGCGCGTTCGACCGCGCGGGGGACGCGGCAGCCCGACCGAGCCGAGTGTCCGGGCTCAGCGTGACGCCGGCACAGGGCAGGCAGGGCCGGCAGCTCCTTTTCAAGCCCGCGCCCCAGGAACAAAGGCCCCATTGCGGGCGGCCTTTGCTTTTCTTCCCCCATTAACATGCAGCCCATGCCTGCCGGGTGGGAATTTATTCTTCGGCTGAGATTCCAGAGGTGCTATCGGGTCAGGTGGCTAATCGTTAAATCAAACTGCTGTCATCTTCATTCAGTTCCTGTCACCCGGGGCCACGTTATTACTCGGGTTTATGCAAAATAAACAGCTTTGCTAAACATTCCTCTAAAGGAGGGTCAAATAAAGAAGGGAAGGAGGAGATTCACCCTCAGCAGCAAGTAGCTCCTGCCTTCGCTCCGACCCCTGCGCCTCCTGTTAGGCAGGATGGGGGAAGGAAGGGTTTCGTTGAGTTTTTAGGCTTTTGTTTTTATCAGCAGGCCAGTTTTTTTCTTTTCTAATTCCACTCAAGGCTCCTTAGTGCGTACTGTTAACTTATTCTTGTCTGAGTCTGGCTAATTCAGTTTCTTTCTTGAACTACATAGACTTACAATTCTGTATTTTCTATAGGTGAACTCAGCCATAAGAAATCTCTTATAACTCCTCCATAAAAGACCATCTCTCAGAGGCTTCCTTCAAGACACATACAGAGATGCTTAACGCGAGGCGCTCCGAAGGAATGTTAATTGCAGCACAGCGCGCAGCTTTGCATCGACCGGTTGTTTGGAAATCCCGGGCTTGCTGCTCTCTGTGCAGAGGGAAGTTCTGCTGCGGCGCTCTCGGCTCCTGACGGGCCAAGCTCCTCGCAAGCCAGTGGATGTGCTGGCCAGGATGTTGTATCAGAAGGAAAACAGGGAGGGGGGAATTTGCAACAAGAAAAACCAGCACCCTGCAATCTCTCTTGCATCGTTTTCCTCCCAGTCCAATATCAAAGAGCCTGTTTCCAAGAATCTCTCCTGGCTCCACACTGGGGAGACAGAAGCATGAGCCATCACGCACCACACTAACGTCTCCTCAAAAGTGGGGCTCGGTGGTGGCCCGCCGATGTCAAAGAGCAGCAACACGGGCCAGGTATCGGATGCACGGAGCAGAATCAAACTCATTTAAAACAAGGCTGTCTGCTGGTTCAGTTCCTCCAGACCGGCGTCGGCAGGCAAAAAAAAAAAAAAAATTCCCACCCTCATGATTAACATTCGCCTACTTTGAAAGAAACTTTTTAAAATGTGTTTTTGTTCTTTGTGCCTTGTCGATCCCAGGCAAAAAGTCAAAACCGGGATTAAAACCGAAAGGCTGTAGCCAGGAGACTGTCACTTCTGGTTTCTGTTCCCTCAAGGATTAAAAAGTTACTTTTAATTAATGTGGCTTCAAGATGTCAAGCCTGGCGTTTCTGCCGCGGGAGTCAGTGCCCAGGGCTGGTGCCTTCAGCCCCGCTGTGACCATGTGGCTCTTGTGGGGACCACGCACCCCCCGCAGCAAGCCCCATAGCATGCCCGGGCGTTAAGTTGCATGTTGAACCGCTGTCTCTAGCACCCGTTTACCCCGCTGAGGATGGGGGGTAGCTAGAAAACCCGACTGCAGCTGGCCCAGGTAAAGCCGGGCTTTGAAATGCGCTCCTGCGTCTCAAAACACTCGCGGACAGGCTGAGCCCCAACGTCTACTGCAAATATATTTTCACTGCCTGGGCTCCCTGGGGAAAATTATTGATCCTTCCCTAGTACTGGGAGGCCGTTTCATGTATGAAGAAATCCTCTGCTAGCCCAAACATCAAAACATCTGGGTGTGAGTCCGGCTTTGCAGAGTTATACCAGGTCATTCCTGGACTACACACAAAGCTGGACACTGAACACACACCGGGTTGTATGACTAACATACGGTGCTTCCTTCCTGCAGGCTCTGGCAGCAAGTTCAATTGCAACAGGACTGTCTGAAAAGCCATGCCCTTAAAGGTCAGGCGCGGAGAGCGTCTCGGTCCTTCTGGAGTTTTACAGAGAATCTGGTATGAAGGAAAATTACGGCAAGTAAAAACTGAAGCAGAAATCTGACCACAGCCCTGACCTCTGATTGAAAATGCCTCATTGCTAGTTCAACCACAGGCAGACAGACATGATTTAATCCAACTTTTTCACTCCTCTCGCTGCATGGAGCAAGCTACCTCTTTTGCTGCTCCTCAGGGGTATAAAACATTTTTTATCCACCCACGATAGCCAAGGTACATACGCCACAACCACCAACTATGAATTTATTCAAGGTGTGCTTAGAACTTGGCAGGGCTAATAAAATGCGAAACAGTTTAAGATGCCCTGGAACAGTTTCGTATCACACGTCCAAGGAATCATATATCTCTTCAGACATTTGCAGAAGAGGACGAAGCCAAACGGGAAGGGGAGCTCCTGAAACGAAGATGTGGACAAAGCGGGAAGACCCAGACAGGGCTCTCAAGCCTCAAAAGGAACAGTACCACCCAAATCGTGCACTGCACTTTTCACCTATAAATGAAAGCTCAGTTCATCACCAGATGCACCGCTGCCCTCCTGCTCTGGCCGGGGAAGCAAGGCACCTTGCCGCATGCACCTTGTCCACAGCCGGAGCCAGGAGCCCCGATGTGCCAGGCCAGCCCCTCGCTGCTGAACTGCGCCGCAGTGCTCCGGGGCGAAGAGCAAGGCCCAGCCTCGCAGTGCCTGAACGGTCGCCGGCCGCGCCACGAGCGACGCGACGAACACTGCTAGTGCTTGACAGATAATAACACGAATAATCTCGTAACCCTTCACCTCTGCGCAACCTCCTGTGCTGACGGATCGACAGCAAGAGCTGTCGGAGCAGCCAATTTCCCATCCTCCATCAGCGGGAAGCGAAAGGGATGAATGTCACAAAGTGCTCAGAGAGGGGCAGGAATTAAAGCCAGCAAGCAAGGCTTAAGTTGAGGGGCACCAGCGCGAAATTCTGGCTGTGAGAGAACAGAAGAGATGTGAGCGCCGTGCGAGTAAAGGCCAGTGCAAAGTTTTTACCTTCTAAAAAGTGCAGAAAAAGGGCACTTTTGCCCTATTTTGTAGGGCTTGTAGCTCACGACAAAATCAACCTTATAAACTGTAACCCATATCAACACATCCATTTCTGAACAGCCAACAATAAACAGTCAGAAAGCAAACGAACACCGCTCGGCAAGCAAGCAAGCAAGCACGCACACCCCGTTGTTGCTCCGAGGTGGGCACAAGGGAACTTACCTCTGTGCATAATATGGAAAGAAATGCTCACCAGCTTAGGATCATCTCACTCCGCTGAACAGGCGGATTGAAGCCATGTGACCACATTTAAAAAAATGGGGCGAGAGCGCGAGACTGAGATCCCATTCATCTATAGATTGTTGAGGGTCGACATAATGAGTTCTGCAAACTGGACCAAGCAGCTCTGCAAGGCATTATTGCTAGTAAATAAATCACTTAGCAGGAGAAGAAAATGCATGTATAAATCTTCTGTGCTGGTAGCAGACATGTTTCACTAGCAGCTACCTTCTGAATAACATGCCAAGAAAGCCAATAGAGAGAGTTTGTGAATGCATGTCCAAAGCTTCTTAGCAAACTGTCATATTGATCTAGCACAGCCTAAGGAAGTCTAAGAAGACTCAAGGAGTTTGGGCAAATGCTTGTATTAGTGTTCCCTTCCTCTTAAGAGATTGCTGAGACGGCACTTCAGTGTTTCCCAAGTAGTGCACCTCCGACCCTGGCAATCCATCAAGTGAATGCAAATTGCGGACCAGACAAAACCAGGCAAACAGCAATGCTGCTTAATAATAATGTACTCCCAAAGAGAAGGACTTCCTCTACAATGATTGCTGTGTACACATTTAAACTAAACACCCAAACTTCTTATTAGCCTCATCGTGATTTGTGTTTTTGTTCCCTTTGAAATGCTCCAAAGTAAATGGTACGAGTTTACTCAAGGCTAACCTCAAACAGTAGGCTTTCTGAACTGTGCAAATGAACAAAAGTTGGGCTATATATAGATGGCCCACATTTATTATAAGTCCCTTTTGAAAACCAACACCCAGTAAAGTTGAGTTAAGGACCACGTTTAAAAAGAAAATAATCTCGGTAATCACCGCTCTCTTTGCACTGGGCCTGACCGGTGGGACTGGTGGGGGCTGTTCAGGACAGCGCCGTGGGGCAAATTCCCAAATGTCCAGCTCCAGCCACCCAATTACTGGGAGTCAGTTCAGGCAAGAGGGGAGTTTTTTTCTTCTGGTCTGCATACAGCGTCCTGCTGCTGCCAAAGCTGCTGGTCATTTTTCAGATCTTTCCACAATTGGAGAGAAATAAATAAATAAATAAATAAACGTCTGTTAAATGTTGGAAGCAATTTTAAGAGCACAGGGTAGCACCCCACATATCACATATCCAGGCCTGATCTTCTGTGAAAGCACTTTTCCTATAGCTCTTAAGAGATGTGGTCATTACCAAGCGATCATTTTAAACTTTGTTTAATGGATCAGGCAGACCTACACTGAGAAACCCACTAAATTATATTTAACCTTGTTAATTTAGCTCAAGCATTAATGACTATATTCCAATGGGCTTTCCATTCACTGCTTTCCACTTGGATTTGCAAAATCCCTTCCGTACAATGGAAGTTTCCCTATCTGTTATAATGGGAACATTACCAAAGTATCTAAGTGCTTAGGTTTGGCTGGCCTTGGGCCATTTCTACTGGATTTTCTAGCTTAGCAGTTAAAAATGTTGCCACACACATACTTAGATTTATCACATGTTCACAGGGAATCCAAATACACCCAAGGAAAACAGAACGTGCGACGGCTGTACGGACTGGCAGTAGAGCCTCTCATCGGAGCGGATCAAACCCCCTTTTCTGTGGAGACGAGCTAAACCCACAGTTGAGTCACGGCTTTCTAAGAAGCAGACCAACATGTGTACAGAGGTCTCTATGGCTACTGAGGCGGGAGCTGCATGCTGTTCCCTAAAACATAATCAGTAAGTAAATAAGCAAACCAACAGATACGTAAGAATATGGTTTCATTCCCCACGTTCGTGGCCATTTGGAGCTTATGCTGCAGAACTTCGGAAATTCCAGTGGTGAGCTCTGAGACTACAGAATGTGTAGTTGTCACTAAGGTGACACGTATTGGCACCTGTATTTTATGGCCCCAAAAGACCAACTCTGACGTAAAGCAGCACTGATGCAGTGCAGCCACATATCTGTAATCCTGTGGGATCCAGCAAACCATGGCCACGTAGTCAGCCAAATTCTGTTGGTAAAGACCAACTAGGTGTGCTTGCTCCATCCTAATCAGTCACATAACCTCTATGTAAGCATCACTGGAGCAGGACCTCATAACGTTACTGCAGCAGCGCTGCCAGAGTCAAGGGGAAGGGGAAAGAATGAAGAAAAAAGAAAGTTGGCTTAATAAAATAAATTATTGCAGCCGCTTCGTAAGCGAGTGGGCCAAAAGTATCAGAGTTAATTACAAATAACAGTGTTTTTCCCATTCAGATTCTGGCAGTGGCTTTCAAAATCATTTTGGTTGTTCTTTACACTGTTAACAGTAAAGCTAATAACCTGCCGATGACTTTGGGAAACACTAAGCCAGGAACAAAATATGGCCAGAATGGCCATCACCCGTCAAACACACAACGGAGTAGAAACAAGAAGGAAACAGCAAGGGCCGTGTAGTTGGCCCAAATTCCAGGCAACCCAAACATCACGGAGATTCCTTGTGATGCGGTTGCCAGTTTGGGTTGCTCCAAAAACCACTCCAGCACATGAGCTGGACCTGTGTTAGTGAGCAAGTTATTATATTCTCAGTGGGAACGAGCCAACATTTTTCTGGCCTTGACTTAATGGGTGTAAATGTGTTTACATGTCTTATTTGCTGCTGCTGCTAATGTGTCTGAATACCACAGTTCCCAAGCAGGAAGCCATTGATGACCGTGTGTGTGCAAAATATAAAATAGCCTGTTTATGGCAATGCCAGTCACTGCAACCAGGAGCACAGCACCAAAATTGTCTGCGGGAGTGACTTTGAAGCAAGCCACACTCCAGATCTCTACCTTCTTCAGAGCAGGTTGAAGAACCTCACCACGCTGAGGGAAGAGCATTTTATGAGACTCTGACAGACCATGTTGAGACTCCAGGTGTGCCCTTGCTAGGCAGCTAACAGGAGCCCCTCATGCTATCAAGACAATTCAGCTTACCTGCTTCCAGCCAGGCAAACTGTGATACTAAGGATGTATTCAACTAACAGGTTCTGTGCTTAGTACTGCTTTTAGTACTGCTTTTTTTTTTTTTTTTTTGTGAATATCATTTGAAGTCTTCTGTTGCTGAGCTCCTGCTGGAATCCACCAATCCTCACACATCCCCCCCATCCCAGCACAGTCCTTTCGGAGGGCCAAACAGGTATCCGATAAACTCCTGTTTCGTTATTTCCCTTTACAGCCACAGGAACGGCAGAACCATTAGGGCAGCTCAAAACAAAATCTCTAAGACAGTTATTGAGCAAATTATGGTCTTCCCTCTCACTGTAGGATCTAACAGTGCTGCTGGCTCAGACTACACTTAGGATTCCCTCACTTTGTTGGAAGCCATTCTCATCTACAGCAGACAGGGACACGTGCTTTAGACTGCTCAAGCCTCCTTCAGAAGCCACAGCTACCGCCCTTCGTGGACCACACAAGATCCACCACAAAACTTTTTTCTAGTAGCTCCTGTGGCGACGCGAAAAGTGCAAGAAAAGTGGTCTGATCAAAATGGGCTTGGAGGCCACAGATGAGATTGTGTGTGACAGTTCATCCCAGAAAAGTTCAAGCTGAACTACTAAACGTTCTGGGCTTGAAGAAACTTCGCAAGTCTTCTGTGAAGATTCAAATGTTTGTACAAGCCTACAAATTAAACCCAATCTCTTCCCGCATCTCAAAGTCTTAATTTTTGCAAACACTCTAACGCACGGTTGCACTTCAGATTGACACAGAGTAGACTTACGCTACAAATTACAGTGCATTCTTTAAGAGTCACTCTCTTATACAACACAAACAAACTAGCTGGTCTGTAACTAAGGAAAACAAGCTCTCTCTTTCTAGGTCTCTCTTGTTTTGTTTTAGGTCTCTGCCTAGAATTAACAACTGTGCAGAAATGCGAGAAGAATGACCACAAAATTTTCCTATACATCAGAGCAACCAAAGTCATAAACTGCATTCAACACAAGGAAACAAACAAAAAGCAACCACTGCAGGGCAAAGAAACAATGCTGTTATTTTTAGTTTGGGCTTCAGAAGTGGCTCTGGCGATGGGAAGGACAGGACCCTATGGGCATATTGAGTTTGGCAAGAAAGGTCAGGGCACGGGAGGTGGGACCGTGGGACAAGGCCACAGCGACCCAAGAGAGGCAAACGAGGCCTCTGAAACCCGCAGGCCCGAGCGGCCACCTTGGCCCAGAAGCAAAATCACAGCCAAATTAACGTCCTTGCTGTTATTATTATGGGCCTATCCACTAAAATGGTGCTTATTGTCTCACAATCACGGAATGATTAAGGTTGGAAGGGATCTTTGGAGATCACCCAGTCCAATCCTACTGCTCGAGCAGGTCACCTAGAGCACATTGCACAGGGTGGTGCCCAGCAGGTTTTGAAGATCTCAGGAGAAGGAGACTCCACAACCTCTCTGGGCAGCCCATTCCAGTGCTCTGACACCCTCACAGTCAAGAAGTTGTTTCTCATGTCAACCAGGAAGCGACCACCCTTGCACAAGATGCAACAAAACTCCCGTTCTGCAGTGCTGATACCAGAAAGCTGACCCAGGGCCCGCAGAAAGCAGCTGAACTTTGTGAACCGAGGGCAGGAGTCCCATTTATATTATGTCCACGTGAATAATGACTGAGCATTAGAGCTGAGTAAGGATTTCCAGGCTTATACCAATACTGCCAATCACTACCGAAACAAACAAACAAAAAACCCCTCACTTAATTTAGGCAAATTGCAGCTTACTACAGTGCATAACTTCTATTATACCTTTCAACACACATGCTGTGTATTTCTGCCAGCACCAGAGGCTATGTTAAAGGACATTCAGGTTCTAACTATCACTCTCTGGTTCCCTAGTACATGTCCCTGAATAGACAAAGCATATAATTAGGGTCACATTTCTATCTGATGGCCACTGAAAATATTTTGTTTGTTTTGGAAGATGTTGAGGGGGTTGGGAGAATTTGGTTCAAAAACAATGTTTATTTTGCACAGCTTAGGCGGAATTGAAAAGCGTTTCGAGAGCAAAGAGTATTTTCTTTTCTAAATCTTGAAATGAGCCTTACAGCAGTGAACTGATGATAGGGTAACATTCCTCACTGGCAATTGTAAGCAATGTATTAAATTTCACTCTATAGTAAAGCAGCAGAGGAACACAATGAGAAAGCTACTGCACAGCTAACATACCCCCAAGTTGTTAATGAAAAGTAGCTGAAATAACATACTGCTTTGGCCAAATCTGTGAACATAAAAGATGCTTTTACAACAGATTGGTGCATGAATTAAAATAAATAAATAAATAAATAAATAAAAAGGATGAGGACAATATTATTTCCGCACTGTTCTACTATTAAAGACAATAAAGCTTAAAATAATGGGAGCCCTTCTCATGGTATCACCTCCTACAAAGCAAACCGCATGAACTCCAATAGAGAGTCTCTCTATACAAGGAAAAAAGTCCCTTCAGTAAAGATTTTCCTAAGAACATATACACACAAACTCTCGTGAATCAGAAAGCCCCTAAATATACTCCACCAGTTCAGATAAATCAAACAACTGCTTCAATCTCTTGGCTGTAAGTTACATTTATTGTCATTTAAAAAGCACAGCAATTTGTAATGAGCAAATTCTGATCTCCAAGAGGTGAATACAAACAAAGATTAACAGCAGCTCTGGCCCCTGGAAACCCAGGAGCACGGGGCGACATTCGGGGGATAAGTATTTTAGAGCAGAGCACAAAGAGGCAGCCACTCATCTCACCCACAAATCGGTTTCTGAATACATGCTGCTGGGTCCTCCCGGAGGCATGCTGATTTCTAGCTGCTGTTTAATGGGACTACTTGTTACTACTCAACAGGAATACTTATAACACAGTTTTGTCCCTGGAGACTCCAACTATTCAAGTTCAGATGGATTTCAAGATGTAGTTTTCGAGTTCTTTGTCCTTAGTATGCCACTCCAGATTGGTACCAGAATACATTGATACAGAAGGCACTAACGTGCAAATTCTTTTTTTTCCTGCCAATTTGAGACAGCTTTCTGGATCATTATATATTAATAATGAAAAGCCGCACTTTTGTGCAACAATATGAATGTACTCCACAAATCCTTAAACTTCACAAGTTCTCCATATGAAAATTCTTTTTCTTCTTTTGACAGATGGAGAAATAGAAATAATATATTTTCCTTCTCAAATTTGTTCAAAAATTCTTTCCAGTTTGCCTTGGTAACTGGAAACACAATCCAAATTATTCTCCATGTTCCTGCAGATCTAACATAATGTTGCGAACAGGTCCTGGTCCAGCGCTTACTGAAGCTAAAGGCTACAAACCGACATACTTGCAAGGCATCCTAAATGGACAGAGCTGGAACCTGGGGCAAAACGAGGAACTAAATTTTAGAGTCCCAGCGTTTCCCAGTCATGCTGGACATGGACGTTGCTCTCACCAAACACGTCTATCCCGTGACAACGACATCCCTGCTCTACCCTGTGGTGAGACGAGCACGCGACCCCCGCAGTATATTGCAGTGCTGCCAAACTTTCCGTGCTGGCTGCACGGGCTCTGACTCCACTCCCAGCAAAGGGCCAGGAGGAGTGAAGAGAAACATATTCCCATCAAAAGCGGAGAGGCATCAACTAAAAAGCAATAGCTCCTTCATTGAGGTTGGGGTTAGGGAGGTTTAAATGTGCCCAGTTACATGGTGAGTTTCAGCATATGTGAACACAGCTTCCAGAAGTTTCATTTCATAGGTTTTCTTAGTCTCATGTATGAATTTGGGATGTTTTGTTCTCTGCCAAAGTGCTAGCTGTTGACAAAGTAGTTGAAGTGCTACCATAGCATCTTTCATGAGCTGACTGCGTACATCGGAGCAGATACAACCTCATTAATGTGCTATATTTCAAGCTAGAGAAAACAATGCATGTTGAGAGACTATAAACAACAAGCACAAATGATTCAGGTCACCTATGATGAATATAACCAGCATTACATGAAACATGACACATGGGCTTTCTTTTCTTGAAAAATAATAATAATAAAAAAAGAAGAGAGAGAGAAGAGATGCAGGAGGGCTCCAGCTTCTTATGTATTTGTCTCTTCAAAAAGATGACAGAGGCACAGAGGCAGTTCAGCCTCAGGTGCAGAAGCTTTTTCCTTGCTGTTTTATACATAGGATGCTTCTCTTCTTCCCCAAGACATTACCTGTCCTGCAGGAACATCAAAGGAAACCGAGCCTGCATCCAGCTTAGTCTCTAAATCCAGGATTAGGCCAATGACTAAACTAGAGAAAGGGGCTTGATCTTGGAAGCAGAGGACCTGAGCAAGGAAATCTTGCCCAGTTGTCCTTTTCTGCATCTTTCATGGATGAAATTATAAGAGAAGAGCCTTTCTGGCAGGAGTCCACTTTCATGAGAATCAGCAGGGTGAGTTTTGACCTAGGAGGCAGAGCTCCTCCTGTCTCTACATGACACTGAAAGCCCCAAGCTTTAGCTGGTTGCTTAAGCACAGGCTCAAACTGAACCATTTAACTAATTCTGCTGATTTAAAGTTCTGCAGTTAAATTTAAGTCCCTCGCTGAAGCAGAGCTCAGGGTAGGATTTGGTTGTGTGCTTCACTTGATGCACTACACTTTTCTGAATAAAGGAGCAATTTATAATTTTGTTAAGTTGGTAGCCTGCAAGTACATCCAGAAAGGTGTGAGTGAAGAAAACCAGTTCATAAATTACTGTTATAGAAGGAATATATGACAAGCAATGCTCTCTGTATATTCATTAGTCCTTGCCTACTTTGGAAACTAAATCTTCAGAGATTTTATAATTCATGCCTTCATGCTCATCAAAATCTTTTTTATAGCAATCACTTTTGTGACAGATCCCCCCATTCCCTTCATTTGAAATAAGCAGAGTTATGGAGCAACCGTGCTACAAAAATACCTGCAAAGTAGCAGCTGCCCAGGAAAAGGCCTAGATATAATATGACTGCTGATTTTTGAACTGCTATGCATGCTGTGTATGCCTGGAAACATAACAAATGTGCACGGCTTGGCTTGTAGCACCTAATTTGCAATAATATTGAAGTCCCCCACAATAACTCATTTACTCTTATAATAAATATATAAAAAAAGACAAATTGCTACATTGAACATGCATTTTCTTCACTGCAAGTAGCTGCTACCCCAGGGAGAAAGCCCTGTGCTGCTAACTAATAGTAAATCCTTTGGAAAATCATGTGTCATAATGATGGACAACCAGGGAAAGGGTATTAAATAGATTTAGAGGTTAGATACTCTAACAAGAACAAAAGAGGCCTTTTGCAAGCTAGTACTAATCAGAGCTGGCTCATTGGTATGATTAGCGCCAAGTCCAAAGAAAGTTTCCATTCTGAGACAAGACAAGGAGGAGAATTTAACCCAAAATCGCTCTAGGCAGATCAGCTTGGGATAGGTCAAGTCATCAGAAGATCAGATAACTTTTTGGTTCTCAAGAGACTTCTGCACCACCATCTCTCTCAAACTGCAGTCAGGTTGGGGTGATTTTGCTCCATCGTTTTGTTCTTTTACCTACTAGCATCTCATTATCCATAGCACTTCTGAACCAGAATATATTATGATTAAATGATCCCAACAACTAACGTACAGTCTGAAAACACATCTGATGGATTGAAGAGAAAAAAGAGAAAAAGGTTACCTAGGATTTGAGGAATACAAGAAGACACGTGGATGTGACCTTGTGCCACGTGCTCTAGGTGTGCCTGCTTGAGCAGGAGGGTTGGACTAGGTGATCTCTCAAGGTCCCTTCCAACCTCAAGTGTTCTGTGATCCTGTGACACCGCCATTTGGTTTCACATTTGAAAACTACTCATACATTTAAAGTGATCCACAAGCATAAGTTCTTGGCAGTAGCGCAATCTAAACACTAGTCTTCTGTAGGAGTGCACAAAGTGAAATGATCATATCCAGATCTAAACTTCACATCCATCCAAGGTTTTGGCCTGAACAGATTTTCACCAGCACTGTCTGATTAGAATTAATAAACTGGGAGTGTAGGAATCTTAATTCATCGTACCTGTCCTGAGAGTTTCATTCACAAGCAAAGAACAATCCAAACTTGATAGAAATAAATAATAGATAGAAATAATCTTTTTTCTTTCTTTTCTTTTTTATTTTGTAAACTTCCTGGAATCTTTCCTATCTCCTGAACACCCATCTGTTCCCTGTTCCCTGACTGGCTCCAAGTTTCTTCCTTCCAAACAATTTTTATTGTTTCAGATTATAGTGATTTATCGTTATTTTGCAATCATTATCAGTTTACTATTTTTACCAATACACCATAAATCAAGAAGAAGAATGTTAGGTGGGACTTCATAGTGTAGCTTTCATTCATTACCTGCAAAGATTATAGCTATTTCATAAAAACCAATATCGGCAAAAGAAGCTTATTGGCAAGGACCAGTGAAATTCATTTCATGCTTCAAAAGTTTGTGATTGGTCTAGTAAGAAAAAAAGTTCAATTGTTGGAAATGATTTTTTGTTTTAAATCAGCAAACCCCCAAGACTGAGTTATGTCAACTACACTGCACTTTCTGCTCAAATGCAATGGAGACTATTCCGTATCTGTCCTTGTAAACCCGGCCGTGCTTACTATTCATGAATGGCCAGAGAGATACACAACACGCAGCTCTCCAGTGCTTTATGCTCGCTGCTTCACAGAGCTGTGGCACTCAAACCACACTTGGGGACACTGCCATGTGCTGCACACTCCCGTGGGGGAAACTTCTTTAAGGGAATGACGTAAGGCCTATCCATTTGGAAGGAGAGTTAACATCAACCCTCCTCCACTCCGAGTTCGCTTTTGTGGAAAAATAAAAAGGAATGAATGGAGCCAAATTTCCTCAGTTGGTATTTCCTATTTCTGGATGTCTATTGTCCTGCTTAGTACAGGGTTCCTCACTAGTTGAAAAGTCACCCAGACTTTGGAGAAACTTCTCACACTAACGCCAGCCTGCTTTTAGGTACCTTTTCTCTCTGCTCCTCACCAGACCTGGACCTCCTCTACCAATCCCAGTTACAAATCACAAGCTGTCCTGATGCTGCAGCCTACTGACCAATCGCTAACTGCATGAGACCTTCTACCTACACTGACCTCATCTCTCCTAAACTCTTCCATGAGTTCTATTGCTCAGACAAAACTATCTGTACAAATTAGAGTATCTCTAACTGCATCAACTATCTCCCCAGCAATCCCTAGCAGAGAATTATCCCTGGGGCCCTGAGTCCTAGCAGGGAACTAACTGGGGTGTTTGTGACAGCAAATTCCTTTGAGCCCATGCCCAGAAACACCAGACCAGGTCAAAGGAAAAACACTACCCTGGGCCTGTTTCTGGTATGGACAAGACCATTTTGCTTTGGGAAGGAAGACAGTATGGCTGTGCAGATGTGAGCTGTGATGCTGGAACATGTCCTGCCCAAATTTATTCATCGGTATAAAAGCAACCAGAGACAGTAAGGAGAGGTTTCCTCTCTCCTAGGCAGAGCACTGCATTAATTCCTTCTGCCTGCAGAAAGAGGCTTCCAAAGGCAATTATCCCAGCCATGTCACACTACATCCTTAGCACCGCCTGAAACACCCTCTGGATGTGTGTTTGTAACCCCACTCGTTACGCAAGTGGCTTAGCCAATTTAGCTTAGACTTTGACCTGACCTTTAGCTTAGGTCTGACCTAAGTCAGAACTGACCTCAGGTCAAGTTCTGTGTGACATATCAAACCAAGAGATTCCTAATCCAAGATAATTGAGACAGTGGAGAAGGCAGGAACTAGGCTTTGGTCTTCCTAATTCCAGAACTGAGGTCCCCCATGGCCACCCTTTCTCCCAGAAGATGAGCCCAGGTCGACAGTCTCATTTGGGTCAGGAAAGACCTACAAATGACTTGGTGCTTTGGTTTGACACGTTCACCAGTGAGAGCAGAAGCTGGGGAGAGCTGCCTTCCAACCCAACGCTCAGTGGTATTTGAGTTGGAGCCCCTCTGTGAAGGCTCTCCCTCACCCCCTCACATTCCAGGTGTATTGGGAGGTCTCATTAGTTGAATGTTGCTGAAGCGCTTGGAGAACCGACATATACAACTTTTAAACTTCACTTCCTATTTTCTTCTTTTCCAAGGAGAATAAACCCAGCCATCTATTCGTTAGCCTCTTCTCCAGATACAGACTCTCAAGAGCACGTATCAAACTTGGGTTGCACAGAAAGCACAAACAAACATTGCTAATTTACACTTTAAGAGCTGGAAGAGAAACCTTTCCCTTCGACTTACCATTTGTTACTCAAATGCCTTTCACCCTGTCACAGTTACTGGGAGAAAACTGCTGAACTGGAGCCGTAGAGCTCAGGCACAAGGCTTCTTGATGTAGCGTATGGACTGAACATCAAGTGGACGCCTGTGCACAAAGGTGTGGTTACTATGAATCATTTATTACCCCAGCTAAAGCTTTAGGAACAACATTCACTAATGTAAAAGATAACTTGACTCTGGGAATACTGCTGTCACACCGGCTGCATATTTTACAAGGGGAAAAGATTCCTTTAGGTCTGTTTGTTGCATTAACCCTTTTCAAACCTGCACTTTTACTGCAAGGACAGTTTGATCTTTTATTTTCCTTGCAGGAACAGAATGCCAAACAGCACCCCGAGTTTTCATTTAAGTTTCTATATAGCACACCCAACCATTCGAAAAGACTTGTGGGCCTGGAAATGGTTCGAAACGCAAGCTCTCAGCAGAGGCAGGAGCAGAGTGTCTTCATTTCTGTGTGTTTCCCATTGTGCCTCCAGACTGTGTGATTTATACATAACAACTGGGGAAAATAGCATGCTCTGACCTCTGCAGATCACCAGAACACAACCTCAGTCAGAATTCAGCACCAGGCAAGCATAAATGCAAAATGGCAAAAAAACCTCCCTTATTCAACAAGAGATATTATATTGATGATTCTCTAAAACACTCAAGAATATTTCCTTAATCACTCCCAGCTGGTGACTGGATGTCAGGAAGAAACTACAGCACCATTCAGTGCCTCAGCAGGGCACAGAGGTACATACCACACATTCCCAATGGAAGACCACTGCCAAATGCACAGGATTTACGCATTTTGTACATAAGAAGCAGCTAGATAACTTCCATCGGAACGACCTTCACTTTAGATTAAGAAGAACATGAGAGACTGCTCCAGCTGCATGTCTCATTCTGACAGTCTGCACTGACATTAACGCTAAATGGCCACCTATCTGCACAGCGCAAAGAGTTCACAAATTTAAGCATATGATAGACATGGAACCATAGTTGGGCTACGTGATACCTGTTCTGCTGCTACCTATTGCTAGTTGAAATCCATTGGCTCTCCAAAAGGCCATCTTCACAGGCTTCTCCACAAGTGCGGATGTTTAATTGCACTTTTCTGCATTAAAGAAGTACCAGAAGTGTGAAAGAAGAGCTTCTTTCACAGCTATCTATCCGTGACTTTTTCTGGCTACAGGTAGAAACAGAAAGCTGCCAAAATTAGAATTCACCAGGCTTGTTCAAGAAGAGCTGGGTTGCTCCTTCTTCTGAGTATTTAATTCTGTTTTCTAGTCTGGCCATCTGCGAGACTCCCTCAGCCTCGGCGTGGCTCTCGGAGGGCGAGGGGCTCCCTCCTCCCGTCACGAGTGTCCACTTCCCGCTCGAGTGTGTTTGGTTTCTCCTCAGGCAGCCGGGGCAATGTCCTCAACCATCCCCATCACCTGGCAGGCCTCACTTAGAATAAGGACAGATTTTTCTGACCACATGGCTTGTGCACACACACACTATTCATGCCACCAGTGCACAAGACAGGGTTGAAATATAGGCAGCTCTTGCTTCCACTGGTGAGAACATGCTTTTCTCCATCATGCTGATCTACTTCCTCAAACAGCTACTTCTGAAACCTCTTACTCAGTCAACAACCATCCCGGCAAGCCAGAACTTACAAGAGAGTCCCCCAGAGAGCTCTTCAGCAACACCTAATTGCCGAGTGACACTGCTAAACAAAGTTCTCCTCTGACGCTAAATACGCTGCTCTCCTCTGCGACTGTAACGCGCAGCATTGACGAGCGGGAAATGGGAGCCACCCCACATTTGGGTGTCCCGCACGGCCCTGCCGAGCAGCCCTGCTGAGCCGCTTCCAGAGGACGCGAGGGCGCCCACGGTGGCATGGAGCTCTCCTTCTCCTCCCCGCAGCCACCCCGAGCTCATTCCACACATCTATAATGAATCAGGCTCCAGCTCATTAATAAAAAATGACAAGCCATCGTCGCGTTGAATCCCTCCACGCTGGAAAAGCAGGCAGATAAAACCCCCGACTCTCTTTCCTCAATTCCTCTGTGGCCCAGCAACTAATGAGACTACTAGATGGACAGGACAAAGTGAGCCACAATTGAATTGAGCTTAACTTGCAAGAGAAGGGGAAAGAACCTTTTCACTGCAGTCAAACAACTGTATGTTTAATTTTAAGTATTTTTTTTTAATCTATATTAACAAAAGGCCAGGATCAGAAACCTTGGTATAGGCACCAACCAAATCATCAAGTTAAGATACTGAGACACACAGAAGTTGAGCTTTATCATAGTAATGAATTGCTCGTTGCTTCAGTTCCCAAGATGTTGTGAGCGCTAACGTGATTTAGAGCTAACATGATTTAGAAGTGCAAAATTTGTAAGTGTTAACAAAAATACAGTAGAAAAGCAAGATAAAATAAACAACATAATGAAATTGTAAAACACCAAACTCTTCCCAGGTAGTTCACTGGTCACTCTGAGCTACAGACACTTAAATGACTCTTCCTAGCCCCATCCCTATCTCCCACATCTATATTATGCTATAATGGTCACAAAGCAACGAGTCAAGTACTCTGCATTTCTGAGGGAAATGAGAAGTAATAAAGAGGATCAACAAAAGGAAATGGTAAAAACAAATTGCAGTGTCTACTTGATATTAATAACTGCATCCAGCAACATCCTTATTTATTTTAATGATCTTGAATTATACAGCAGAAGAAACACAAATTACAGATCACAATTTCATATATACAGCACCAACTTTATTCTGCATTGCATCCTTTATGGAAACTATAGCCCAAAACGTTTTACACAATTACGGGGATAAATAACAGCAGAGAGGAGGACAGAGCCACTTGTACAAAGCAGGGAATGGCAGGTTTTCAGCTGAGATATGGGAACGGGACAGTGATGACAAGGGCCAAGGCAGCAGCCTGGCAAGGACTAGGGGAAGCAAGGGGTGACCCTCGCATGGAGAAGGCGAGGCCAGGGAACTCAGCCAGCCAGAGCGGCACACGGGACGCCAGGGAGGGATGGGACAGGCCTACCAAACCAAGCTGGAAAATCAAGGGCAGTAGTTATAAAGAAGAGCTACACATTATTTATCCTAGAAGGAAGATGTTTCAAATCTTCTAAATATTACCCAGAAATATTTCTTGAAGTATCTCAAGAGCTGGCAACTAGGAGACCATCAATTCAATCCCCAATTCTTTCAGTGATCAGGATCATTATTTAATACCTCGCACAACTCTCACGCGGGGCCACTTGTTGTGCAGACGGGACATTGCAGAGGGTGACAGCAGAGCCCAGCTCTCCAGAGGGCTGGGGACGCGTGCCAGGAGTGGCCACTTGCCCGTGCAAACCAGAGTCACCGTGTGCGTGGGATGCTGTGACTGAGCATGTTCAACGTCCAATGCCAACAACTGGCCTCGAGCTGCTGACTTCCCCTTTTGTCTAACTGTAGTTTTAATCGGTTTCATTCGCACACGACGGAGAGCTCTGGTACAGTGCTGTAGGTCTGTGGTTCAAACCCCATGGGTGGTTGCAAAGGGAACAGAAATATCATATTTGGGCACAGTGGAACCAAGAAATTCTATTAAGAAAACAAGGAAATTTCACATTGGAAAGCTAGGAAAAAAATATTTCCTTGTACCAGACACATGAGAAGATCAGTTCAAGAGCTCCAAAAGAAATGCAAAAGTTGTGACTGTTTAGACCATCTTGCATATATTAACATAGGCTTTAATTACACAAGCAGCGTCCAAGTCTTTGCCTTAACCTTAAGGGAGTCATTTCAAATTAGGATAGACATTAGAAAGCTAAATAAGGGTAGAGCATCATTAGTTTCATGCAAGCAGAAGATGCACCACTGCATCAAACCACGATAAGTAAAACACAGCTGTGGACGGCTGGGATTTTTAGCTCCGGGGTGCTGGTGACACACATTAGACCACAGCAGTTCCTAAGGCCATAGTGCTATCTAGAGCTCCAGTAAAACCCGTCGCTGCCCTGATATTTGCAACAACAGGAGACAAATCCTGCTCCGTGAGAGTCTGCAGTCCCATCAGATGACAAAATGCCACCGGGGGACGGGGTGGAGGACAATTCTCCGTGCAGCGTTTCAGCGCGAGCTCTCGTTACCGAGCGCTATCTCGAGAACGCGTCAGCTGCTGGGTCCTTCCCAAGGCCCCGGATCTGAGCGCGGCTCCGTTACTACCAGTCCGGAACAGGCCAAATGCACGGATGATTCAACAGGAAGGCCAGAAACTGTCAGGATCCCAAACATCTTGGGCCAGCCCACCCCTACAGCGGGAATAATGAAGTCAGTTTCACAAACAAAAGCTGTCCATCTGCCAGCTCGGACTGCAGCTTGCACATTGCTCCACCACAACCAGACAACGGAAAAAAGCACAGTGCGTTGTCCTGGGGTCAAGTATTCTTTTCTCTGTCTCCCTTGTGTACTGTACACAGAGTGAAATTATGTTTGCTTTCTGGAAAATATTTATTCATTTAAGAGGGGGAAAAAAAAGCCCAAACTCTTCACATTTAAATAATAATGATAAAAAAGTCTAAGAATTAAGATCCTCTCTTCAGGGTTTTTTCTTTTTTTTGACAGTGAAGACTTATGGGTTTTGAGTGTGCAAAAATGCTGAATTGACAGTGTGAACTGCCCATTAAACTCCCTGTGGGCTCCCCCCTCCAAACGATTTACGAAGTACGAGCTTTCCCACCAAACGCGAGGATGTCTCCAAAATGGAGAGGCTGGGCTCTTAAAATGCAGCCCGAGTAACAATTCCATTTTAATTTCACACACACAAAGGTTGTCCCTGCACAGGCATTAAAGTCCAGTGGCCGTAAACCAGCACCACACTCCAGCCCAGACAGTCACCCCTGCCAGGAAGGGCTGCCCGGCTCTTGCCTCGTTTATAGCCTTTTTGTCTGCAGTTACCACTCACCAACAAAAGCAAAACGTGTAAATAAGCGTCCCCTGGATCACGCCTTAATGACTGTCTCAATGAGGGGCTACACACAAATTCCTATCTTAGGATCCAACACCTGCTTCCCACCACCCAAGAGCTACAGACCATATACACATATACACATATATATATATGTATAAAAGAATACACAGAAGTTTTTGCTGAAATGAGTTACATCCCCAGCAAAGCCTTTTCAGCTGCAGATAGCACAGGCTCTCAACTGTCTGGACAGCATGGAAACAACAACCAAATTTCGCAAGGAAGAATATAGGAACATTAAGGGTGAGCCTTTTGAAAATCCTTGATCTGTATTTACTTGCACTTCTTGTCCCTCCCTTCCCTTTGGATGCTTGGATGTTGTTTGGGACTTTCACTGCCATTTTTGAACAGCAAAAGAGCTGGGGCATTGCTACGTGCATTCAGAAACCCCAGCTCTCCTGACTAGCCCAAAATAATTTGATTAGTCGCGATAGATCATTGTTTCTCAAGTCCTAGTCCAGGGAGAGGGAGAGGGAGAGAGGAGAGAGGAGCCTGCTGTGGCGGCACCGCGCGCTGCTTTCGCACACGCAGCCTCGAGGTCCCAGGAGCTCCTGTCCGGACGGCTCCGGATGTCCTGTCCCATCACGGCTGGCAACAGCACCAAGTAGCTCAGACGCTGCCTGCGCCTGGTGGCTCCCAAGGGTCCATCACTTGTGCCCTCATGGTTACGAGGGACAACGCACCTCAAAGAGGTGCCAGAAGTTGGAGGAGGCGCTGAAATAACCCTCCCAGCACAGGGCAGCCGTCCTGCACGTTCAAGGACATGCAGGCAAGGAGAGAAGTGCATTTGCAAGCAGCATATCTTTTTCAGACCATTTGCCCCCACTTCCACATCCCACAGTAGTGACACAAGAATGGGGGCAAAACCCACAAGAAACAGAGTTTTAATCATGCATGGAAACTCCCTGGGTTTCAACCTCTTGGACTTGCTAATTTTAGAAAATCAACTTGCATTTAACATGCTGTACAGCGGGAATTCAAAGTCCCTGCTGTGGAGGTTGCGCTGGATCCAAGGTTCAGCCCGACAATGCAGATAAACACGTGGTGCTGCCTCGTTCGTGCTCCCTCCCTCATCCTCCTCCCGCTTAGGCCTGGCAAGGGGCAGCTGGGGCAAAGCTGTGAGCACAGCACAACCGAGCGCTGCCCGTGTAAAGACCTGCAGTAACTACAGGATAAACCAGAGACGACGCAGGGCACCGTCTCCTTCCCGCCCTTGGTGGCCGCGGGGCTGGGAAGGGGGCTCTGCAGCTGGAAGCCACCAAGTCGAGGCCTTGGATGCAGCTGTATTGAATAAACCGCTTGGATAAGGATAGAAAACACCCCAGTGCTAAAAACATCTGAAAGCTGAAATTCTGCTGATGAGCATCAGGAGATCAGTGGTTTACAATGTGAGCAACATTCCTTCAGCTACTCATCATCATCGTAATCATCATTATAAATCTTGGCAGCCAGCAAAAAACATCCATTGTTTCGATCCCTCATTTTTTTCTCCCCCCAGATCTGCAGACTTAGTGACGAGGATATTTTGTTGTGGTTTCATCCTCAGTGGTTTTTGCAGGCTATGTAGGGGACCACCTCTGATGAAGACACTTGGGTGCAGCGTTACAAGCAGTTGTGCTCAGTGGCCAAGGAGACAGAACCATTGACTCTGGCTTCGTCTCTTCCACGCTTCCGACGGGGCCAAAACTCAGAGTTTCCAGCTTCTCCCACTGATGCTGTGACCTTAACCCGTCTGTGCTTCAGCCTGCCCACGCGCACAACAGTTGACTAACACCAGCTTGACCCAAGCAGTGTTCATGTGGTTTCAGTAAAGCTTCTGCGCTCAGCTGTAGGGAAATACTACTTCATCTCAGGCTCTTCCACTACGACAAATACCTTGCTCCAACAACCAAAGCCTTTAAGTCCCAAAGAAAATTGGAATCAGGTCACGCATACACTTTCTTTGTGGATCTACACAGATTTCAGGCTACTTAGTAAAGAATAAACCGTGAAAATGTATGTATACATACACACACACTCAAGAGTTTCTGTAGGGAGAAACTTTAATTATGAACAGTACTATCCCACCACAAGTGAGTCAGCAGAGCATCTGACCCTAAGTCTCTGAAGATAAGATGATGCCACATCATTGTTAAATGGAGCAACATTGTAAGAGCCGCACGAAAACACGTGCTGTGTTGTCAGGTCACAGCGCTGAGCAGCCGTCGTGGGAAAGGTCTACAAAAGCAAAGTTAGGGAGTACTCTACAAGCAGACTGCAACTTTTAATGCAATTTTGGAAGTGAGGAAAGCCTCAAGAGGAGCGTTGCCCCACTGAAAGGGCATTCATGTATTTGTTTCCTCCAAACAACAATTTTTTGCTGCACAACTGTTCGGAAGAAGCTAAAGAAAAAAGACTCTAGAGGTCATAGGAGATCCCCGTAGTGACTTTTAATGTCTTAAAGATTCCCTCTACTATGTCTATTATATTCTTGCCACTCTGATACTGCATGCAGCTGCCAATTTGATCCTCATTAAAACGAACTGTGTGTGTTCATTTCTCGTAGGAACACTGGTGTCTGAATTCTGGGAACCAACTGAGATTTGGGAGGCTCTGTGGCTTGGGGCAAAGAGCTCTTTTTTAACGAACTCTGCCAAGTCAGGACTGTGAATGGTTTTCCCCACTTATAGCCTCCAGTCCTTTATTATGCTTGGGCTGCAACATACACCCAGCTCTACCTCTGCCAGACCAAAGCTGCTACTTTGCCTATGAGTCATAGCAGGCAGAAATGTGTATCCTCTCTTCCATACCTGGCCTGGGATAAACTTTCTTTTGCTCCAGAGGCTTCTGATAGGGAAAGAATGAGATAGGGTTTCCGAAGCAAGAGGGGCTGCTCTGTTTGTTCTGCACACTCTTTGGGCTGGGATGTGTGGCAGTGCATAAACACTGTCAGACGTGAAAACAGCCTTCTTAGGCTGACACCCATTCTTTGCAGCAAATATTGCTATTTTCTCCCCAGCCAGTGCAGAAGCACCAATTTGGTTCCTTGGTCACACTGGGCTGCATGTCCGTACCTTGCACCTGGGAGGTGGCTGGGATGAGCTGCCTTTGGTTCTGTGACAAGGTTAACTCTGGTAGCTCAGGCCACAGCACAGGCTAATTCACAGGTTGGAAGGGGGTTTTGTAACCTGTGCTGGGCTCTGGGCTGCTGTAGCTAAACCACTGCTGTTATCTGAACAACCAGTTTAAAAGCTAAGCTCAGGAATCTCTGTATTCCATGGCAGTTGTTTATTCATTACATTTTCTTTTCTTTTTCCTCCTGACCCATTTTTTTGCCTGAAGCCCCAGTTTCTCGGGTCAGTAAATCTAGTTGGGGTTGTCATATCTGCAGCCTCCTAGGGCATGTTAGATCCTTTCCCAGGACAGAGCCCTTGGAAGAGCTGTGTCTGCACCGCAGAGACCAAACCAAGATCTGATTCATTCCAGAGTCTAGGGGCGTTAGGATCTCTAGGTGTCTGGCTCTGGGCCATGCCCTTATTAAATACAATTAGAAACTGCTGCTATTACCACCAGAAGAAGTCTGTACTTGTCAGATCAGAAAAAAATATACATATTGGAATACATTTCTCCTGATCTGACAAGTACAAACATTATCTATGCACCCAAACACACGCACTCATAAATATATTAGCCTACAATGGATATTGTTTTCCCCACCATTCAAACCCTGAAACCTGAGGATTTCCTCCGCAAGCCACGTTTCATGTGGTATAACACACCGTGCAGAACTGCAGTCCCTTGCAGGAAATGCATTCTGCAGCATCTGGACACAGGAAGGTGATACATGAAAGCATCAGGTATTTGCCAATACACTGTAGTTTGCTAGGAAACAAGCAGCTCCTGGTGCTCCTCTCCCTGCCAGGCACTATCCCGTGCTGGGAACGCTCCTGCTGAATCAATACAGGTATTCAGAGAGGAATTAGCAAGAGTAAGGGGATCTCAATGTCCTCCTCCATAAATATTAGCTAATTAATTTTCACAGTGTCCCTAAGGAAACAGACATATATGATAACCATTATATAAAATATACAGCAAGAACATTATTGTTGCTAAACCCAACGCCTGAAAATAAATAGGAAGAGGCCCACTAAGGAGACATACATCAACATTTGACTATTTCTAGGGTTTAAAAATTCACTTAAAAAAACTCATGGATGAACATTTATCTTACCCATGCCAAAAATAACCTTAAATTCTGTACCAGAAATTTCCACACTTTGTTAACATATATGAATTTTCTCTGCAGTCCTGATATCCTCATCTCCTCCTTCCCTGCTCCTGAGCACTTTATATTGAAGGCGATCAGGAGTATCCAGGACAAGGGCAGCAGCCCTTGAAGTACACTGAAGGGCTTCCACGGAGCTCACAGTGCTCTATCCTATGTAAAAGCCCCATAAACAGAAGCAGTATCTCTGTGGCAGGCCATGGCTTGGCTTATCGCTGTGTACTGAATCAACATAATTATTTAGAATCCATCTCTCCCCGTGTCATTTCTTTATCCTACTATTGTCTTGTGAAGAATGAAAGTGACAATCATCCACATACTCCTTCCTCAGCTGTTTTTTGCAGTCAAAAAAAATTGGTTGCAACAGAATCAATCTGAAAATTGGAAAATACAAGATTCCAGCTCTCTCTTGCGAGCGGCGGGGCTTTTGACTTGCAGTTACTGTATTGAACTCTCGGCTCTAAGAAATTAGTGTGGACAAGACTTTAGCTGAATTCGTAAGAGATCTCACCAACTCCATGGATAATAACATCAGCAGAATAAACAACCTAGCTGCAGGCTGATCTTGGGCAAGGGTGAAGTTTCAGTACTCTACAGCTTGTGAGTCAAGCCTTGTTCACCTCTTTTCCTATGGAGGTAGCTCTAAATACTGAAGTAGGTAGAGCTGCTGAACCAATACATCCCTGCGCACCAGGAGAAGTGGGGAATGGGGAAATCATGTATTATGGAAAGCGAGGAGTTTCATCATGCGGAGAAGCTTAAGAGGAAATCACAGTTCTGAATAAATAAATAAACAAACAAGAGCAGAGGTCTCACACAAGCAACTGTAAAAGCCTTCACAGCCATTCGCTTCCAATCATTCCTCTAAAACCAAGGAAGAGAGGACTAACTTTTATCAAAACAAAATTATTGTTCGTTAAGAGACACACATGAGTAGAATAATTAGCAAGATGCACATGTCTGTAGCTACAATGCAAGTCTCACAAGACAGCTCCTCCAGGCAAAATGAACTGGATTTTTCATTGTTATAAAATACTAACTGCACACATCAAAACATCAACCGTCCAGGCAGATTCAGTATAACAAGGGCCATGAATGTAAACCATAAAGTCTTTGCAACACAAGTTTCTATGCAGCCATTAAATGCAAACGGTTACTATGCAATCTCCCATGGAAATCAAATGAATACAATAAAAATAGTTTCACATGTGCATAATATGGCATACAGATGCTCCTTATACAACATGAAGAAGCGTTATAATATAACTCATCTGTGATGATAATCGCTTCTTTCTTAAGGCCTGGAATCCTCACCAGGAGTGCACATGTAATTGCACGCCTGCTTTTGCATATGCAACTGCTGCCTCTGCAAGCATAAATTAAATATGTATATTGCAACATAAAAAGCTAGTCATTAACACACAGAATTTTTCTCAAACTCCTTCCAACTCCCCTCCTCACGCTGTCTGACTGGACTTAGGGTATGATGCACGCGTTTACATCCCGATTTATTTACTGCATTCTCAGCATGTAGTAAGAAGGAAACACTCATACGTAATTGCAAGCAACTCTAATACCTTGCAAAGGCAATGAGCAATACCAGGCATAATTTTATAGCATTTATTTTTTGCATTTACATCTCAATTCAGCACGATCTCTTGCTCAATTACAACTTTAAGCACATGCTTAAATATCACTGAACATAAGCAAAGTGCATGTGGAAGCAGTCTGCGAAACGCGTTGGAAACATCTCTGAGAAAGACTATAAACAAAATCTGACTGAAAATTGGTAGTGTCAAACTGTCCACTCAGCCTTCAAGTGGTGAAACGGGGCTATCTTTGGAGAAACCTTTCCATGAGCAACCCCACAAATGGCAGAGGTCTTCCCCATGCCAAGCTGCGGAAACCTTCTGCAGAGCAGGCCTGGCAGCCGGCACTTCCACAAACCATATGCAGCTTTAGCAAAATAGTTCTGGTGGGAAAAAGAAAAAAAAGAAAGAAAGAAAGAAAAAAAGAAAAAAAAAAAGCCCAATCCACTCCTACATCCTTCACATATTACAAAAGATGTTCACAATATTGCACATTTAATTGGACTTTTGAAAATCACTTATCTAGCTTGCCGTCTAAAAACAAGGGAGAGAAGAACAAAGCTACCCATGCCTCTTAAGTAATGGGGTGCTGAGGAATGGGGTTAAACAAAATTTGCTGCTATATCCTTGCCAAGCCTGTAATAATAATAAATCCGCTGTTAAGAATAAAAGGTCTGTTTTCAGGGGTGAAATGGACGGATCTGTGCTCCAAATTCCACTGGAAGCTTTTGAAATCCTACCCTAATATATCATAGTCAGGTGTCAAACTTCACAGGTCTCCTAGTAACTGCCTGCAAAATTACCTGACAATCAAACCAGCAACAAGTTTGGCTACCCAAAGGTGTTGATGGTAACCATATGCAATTAACATACATAGGAAAAATAAGAATAACAAAGATTACATGAATGTTTAGTTAGTCTTCTTTTACCCCGTTCCTTTAATGGGCGTTGCAGGAGCATAAAGAACTCGGAACTTTCTAACACTCACTTTCAGCAAGCTCCTGCACGGCCAGGTCATCCTTCCAGCAGTCACCACCTCTAAAATCTCATGGAAACAGGTTCCCTTGAGGAAATGATTCCAGCCTTATCAGCAGATGGACCTGGGAGACCCTAGTGTTCCTGGTGGATATGCCAAAGCTTTAACCAACTGCAGCTTTTCTAGTTCCCCCTTTAATTTATGTGCAGAACATGAACACTCCTCTATCTCAAAGGACGTTGATTCTCTAAATCACTTTGAAATCCTCAAAAGCTGCTATAAAACCAGTTATCTTGACTGAGATCGGGACAGAATAAAGGGTATGAAGGAACCCTGCCGGGTGAGTTTGATGGGACCATGTGTGTGACCTCTGCAGCATCGCACAGGATTTAGTGTCTCCAGGCATCGGTCTCCAAAGTCGCCAGCGTGCTCGACCCTCGGCAACACTATGCTGAAGGGCTTTGTTTTGGTATTTTTCCAAAGTAACAACACAAAGCAAAAAAAAAAAAAAAAAAAAAAAAAAAAAAAAAAAAAAACAAAACACAGCAAAGCAACCAGATTAAAACACATTTGCAACTACAGAAATAATATTTTAACAACTGGGGAATAAGGGAAGCCCACTTTGTAGCTTAACCGGATCAGTTCCATCTGTTATTTTAAGGGCTGAAGCCTGAACTGAGAAATCCGTGTCACACAGAGGCCGGCAGGTTTGTGAACTCTATTGGGAGCTGCTTAACAGTTGGTCTTAATCGTTTTCCAAGGCACAAAGCCGAGATCAAGATGAATCTGTTTCCCACATTGTTTCCTCCCAACAGGGTTGGATTTCAGATTTGCCTGGATTAGAGTAAGCCACCGGAATTCCCCACCTGGACATTAAGAAGGTTGGAGGCCTTGATTTCAAAGGCAAGTGGTATGCAGTAATTCCACCCTGGTCTCAGGGGACTGCAACTTTCATTTCTAATCAGCGAATTGTCTTCGCTTTGTGCAAAGCATCTTAAAAAAGAGAGAAAAGAAAAAGGAAGAGGGACATTACTTTTTTCCTTTACTCCATTTTTTGTTTGTTTGTTTTGAGATAACATATTGGCAGTCTGAACACTAATGAATTAAAAGCAGAATCATTAGTTCAAGTTCTCAGGAAAAATTGGTAAGAGGAGGAAGAGTTTTAGATTCCATACTGTTCTTCTGCCTCCCCCGATTTTGTTCATACATTGCTTTTTCACAGATTCAGTTTGGACTCAGCATCTGTGCTGAGTTGTGCTTTAATCTCACCGCATTTTGCAGCTGCGGTGACCAGGACATGAACCATCCGCACCTTTATCCTACGAGTGCAATTACCCAGACTGCAAAGAGTACATTTTTTCCAGGTCCAGGGAAGGGGAAGATGTTGGCAACTCAAAACCCTCCTTGGTCAAAGGGAAGGATGGGAGCCTTCCTCTTGCAAAAGCAAAACCACCCCAGCATGCATAAATCTCTGTGCAGAAACCTTAATGCACTTTTATTCCTCTTGATGTCTGGCTCTGACTGGCCTCCCTGCATCTATTTTGCAAAGCACTGCGGGTTTCCTAGCTCCCTCACAGCGGGGTTGGGACCTGCAGTGGCCAGTTCCCACCCTGCTTCACCCTCCGACAATGCTCACACCTTCCCCTTGCTCCATGATCTCCCCTCACTGCTCTTGAAACCCTGAGGAAACGGATGCACTAGTAAAAAGAGAAAAAAAAAAGAAAGAAAAGGAGTAAGCGAACAAGAAAACACAAGTTTCCCCGAATAGTCTGCTCTGGGCCATGGCCTTTAGCTCCAGCAGAAGCCCTTCTGCTGGTGTAAACCGTACGCTGCACTGGAGATGCTGACGTACATGGAGCTACGGAGAGGGACTTTCCCGAGATGATACAAATGCCAAGCTCCGACTGACATGAGATTCTCCTTGCGTGGGCCTCTTGTGAGAGCGAAGGGAGCTGCACCAAGAGCACCACCGCTTTGCTTCTGCCACCACACCCGGGAAAAGCAGGTCTCCACAGCCGCACACACTCCCCAGTGGACATGAGGACTAGTTCTGGAGAAGTCCAAGTGTTTGCCTTGGCAAGCGCCAGTCCATCTCAGTGCTTATCCACCGAACTCCAGCTCTCATTAGCTTCCCTGGAGGGTTTCCTCAGCCATAGGTTTTCCTGTATCCTGTTCTGGGCAGTCAGGTTCAACTCATTTTAATGGACTTCGTGAAGAGCTTGAATTTTGACCCCTGCAAAGTGATACTTCTGATGGGAGAAACAGAGACAAGGCAGCAGAGTTTGCACCATCCGCACGGCCGCGAGGAGGAGGAATATTCAAATATTCAGTCTGGAGGACTGAAGCGGTTACACAAGTCATCTGAAATGAGTACTGATAAAATCTACCCTGCGAAATCTCTTCATTTCCCCGTGCCGAAAGGCAGGTGCCGCCGGCTCCCCGGCAGGCAGAGGCAGCTCCGCTGGGACGGCAGCGGCAGAAGCCGCTCTCCGCGGCTGCTCGCAGCTCGCCCGCAGCGGTACCAGCCCTGTGCCCCACACTTCACTGCGGGCAGCTCACGCTACGAGCGTCGCGCTCGCGGGGGCAGCACCACAGGGCGCTCAGACACCAACCGCGACGGCGGCTGCAGCGCGGGACGTGAGCCATGGCCGTCTCACTGGTGGCCTCACACACCTTCGGCAGAGCTGCACATAGCATCATGACTGGAAAAGACCTTTAGGATGACCAAGTCTGACCACAAACCCATCCCCACCATGCCTGCTACATCACATCCCCAGGTTCCTCATCTGCACGTTTCTTAACATTGCCAGGAATGGGGACTCCACCACCTCCGTGGGCAGCCCATTACAATGCTCCACCGCTCTTTCCATGTAGGAGCTTATCCTAATATCTACCCTGACCTCTTTGCATTGACCATTCGGAACCACTGACCACAGGCAGTTGCCCCAATCTTCTCTCCTTCTCCAAGGATACACAGCAACGTTGGCAACTCTTGGGTCAGGAAGAGATTCCTCAAATGAGAAGACTTTATGAGAAGCTCATTTTCCATGCTGAGTTGTGACCACACAGTCCCACTTCTTATTGACACGAGCAACAAGACCCCATTGTGCCCCACTGCATATTGCTCACAGTACTGGAACAGCAACTTGGAGGAAATTTCACATTCACAAAGAAGATGGACTATTTCCGTGGATTCAGAGCAATAAAACAAAACAAAAAACCCTGACAATTACGCCAAACAAGCCAGATGCTTGTCTTGCTAGACTCAAGCTTAAACCAAGGACTACACAAAATGGGAGCAACTCAAAGTGCTAAGTGTACAATTGAATCATTTCACAATCAATAAGAAAAGAAATCTTTATAAAAGTCATGCAATGGTGTTTGAAGATTTTTTAAGAACACATTTTATCTGACAGCATGTGTTTTCAATACAGACATATTTGGGCCTACATGTTGCTATTTTAGTACTAACATTTACAAGCTTATTTGCTGAAGGCAATTTTTTAAGACATTTTCTCAGTGGCCAAATCCAGTTCTCACTGAAGTTAACTGGAAGACTCCCACTGACCCAATAGGAAATGGCTCAGACCGTCCGGGTCAGATCCTGAGCTGGTAAAATTAGTTGAAGTGGTAGAAGCAGAGGATAGTGTTTTTGGAGTGAAATGGGTTTTGGTAAGCTCAAAAAAAGAGAACAACATAGGAAATAACAAGAGATGATCCATTAATAAACATATTAGGATGTGATGCCATGTAATTCACTTGGTGGTTGAGGCAGCCCCTGTGCCACCCTTCACAAATCACCTTGCTGGCAAAACCCAGGGGTGAAGTTGTGCATGCTGAACTGAATGCTGAAATATAAATTAAACAAAATAATGCCAAGAAGAAATGGTGCTTCCAGCAATCCGATTTCCAGCACAGCCCCACAAAGCTGTACTGCCCAACGAAGGGAGCAGTGCACTTCACAAAGCTGCACTCGTGCATATATGACATAGTACCTGGATGGTCTTGCTCAAATTACAAGAATTACTCCTGTGCTTACAGCTAAGCAGAGACAAATGCACCTGGATTATCTCAGCTTTACTTTCTTCTTTCAGATAATTATTTTCCTCTAGTTCATCACAATTACAAAAACTTTGCTTAATAGCTTTTATTATTCTTACTATGACTGTAACTATACTTACTTCATTTGACTGGAGAAAGGGTTTAAAACTTTTTTTCTCCTCTCTTTCTTGTTATAAAGCCTAGACATGCTACAAGGGCACAAGGGATGGAAGAAGTATTTAATTAGTATTTCCAGAAATATCCTCGCCTAACCCATAATGAGGTCATACCAGATCATAATCCTCTTCAAATACAAGAGACAAAGTGATTTCCTTTCATACAACATCCTTTTTAAGTGCAGCATCGACAGCTTTTCTGTGGTTTCAGAGGAAAAAGAAAATTGAGTCGGTCTGGTCAGGGGAAGTCCAGAAATGCCTAAGACATCTTCCTGTGCATGAATTCAGCAGTCTATACCTCAGTGAAGGCATGGGTGAGACTCAATACAGCAGGAAACTTGTTTTCACTCTTAAAAATAAAATAAACCCACAGAGCTGCAATGTGCATGTGCCCAAGTGAACCCCCTTTGATCTGACTGCTGGGATAATATTTCTCCTAAATGGTGCTCGGGCTACTTAGACCTCCTCCTCTTTCCTCCTGCCCAAGGGAGATGCACTTGCACCCTGGGTGTATCCTGGAAAAGACACTGCACTCGCCAGGTGGGATCGAGACCCGCATTGCCAGCCACCTCGGAAACCACCCGCAGCTCAAGACCTCACCACTTCCCGTGGTGGCTTCTCCTAGGAATGCTTCAGCTGTGCAGTTAAATTCCAATGGGGAATACAGCTCTGGTGGTCACCCAGGTCTGGCTTGTCCTCGTGATGCTTGACCAGCCACTGCAGTAAGGACCAGGAGTGCCAAGTGTCATCTCTCCCTAAAGGGAGAAAACTTCATTCTCCAAAGTAAGCCTGGTATTGGTTTATCGCCGGAAATAAAATAAATCAAGAAGTCATTAGCCACTGTAGTCGTCCTCTCCCTCAAGCATACCCACGTATTCACCACAGAAGTCATGAACAAAGCTGATTTACTGACCAGGACCAGTAGACCCGTACTGCTGCACTGCTCTCCCATCCCCCAAGCTTTATTGTGGAGTTCTTGGAACGTCAGCTGCAGAATGTGAAATAATTTAGTGGTGGGGGGATTTTTCACCCTCCTTCTCTATCCCAATATGACTAAATTTATTGATTTTGGATTGCTGTAAATTATAATGTAATTATCCTGCTGCACAAGCAGCTTCCCATTCCAGAAATTAAAAAGCAATTCAGGTAAATGATCTTTAGCTATCATGCTGCATCCCTGCAGAACTCATTAAGTTGGGGGATAAGATGGCACCCAAAACTCTCGCAGGGAGAATGACATTGCAAACTACCATGTCTAGAATGCACAGAACTTAAGGCGACAATAAGGGCAAAGCTGCTGGGGTGGCTTTTTATTCTTCTTTCCAGACAACCTTGATTGTCTGGAAAGCAACTTTGATATCCCCTAGGATTTGTAATGTTTAGTTATTGACTTAGTTTTTTTTTAATAAATATATTTCCTTTAAGATTAAAAAATCCTTAAGGATAAAAATAAAAGAAATGGACACCACTCCCCCAAACGCAGAACCACGTTACTTGATCCTGCTGGATTAAGCAGAAAAACAACTCATGTAAGTTGGCATCAGCAAATCCTTTCTGGGGTGGTAAACTCACTAGCGGCACTGAAAAGCTAATATCAGACTTGTGGCCAGTTTGGGTTAATCTCCCCGCTTTCTATGAAGACAGTCCTGTCTGTTGGGAACTCCAGACGATCGGTCTGGCTGCTGCAGGGGATATTCCCACAAGCGCCGGTTGAGCCCTCCTGCCCCGTCCCGTGCCGCCCTCAAGACGCGCTCCGCTCCGCTCTGCTTGTGGTCAGCACTGAGGGGAGGCCGTGGCAGGAGGATGGAGACACACGCGGGGTTTGCACGTCATGCAGTTCACAAAATGTTTGGAAGATAAAACCTGCTACATAAATATAACAGGTTATTAAATCTCTTGGGGCCAATCTGCAGCCTCCTTTGCCAGCCTGGGCCTAAACCTGCTGCTGCTTTTACTTTCCTGCCTTTTTCCTCCTTCGCCTCAGGAGATTTGATCTTTTTGCCCTCAAATGACAGCCGTTTTGTGCCTTCCCAGCTGCTACGGATGGCCGGAGCCCCCCAGTGCAACCTCTGCCTTGGTTTCCTGCGCGGGAGGCTTGAAAGGCCCCGTTCGCTCCCAGGGCTCTCCCCGACACAGCCCGTGCCTCGTGGGGAAGCAGGAGGAGGATGGTGCGGATCCGCAGGACGTTAGCCAAATACCACGGAGATTTATAAACTTGTCAGCACGGCCGGGCTACTCGGAAAAGAAGCCAAAAGCTTAAGTTTAAAGTCTCCTGCACTATCATAAATTTCGACTTTATCTGCAAGTTCTGCTCGTTATACAAGCTCACAAGTTGCGTTATTTTACTCCTACTAAGCCTCATGCCCTAATTTGGGCATTTTTGCAGATTTCAGCTGAATTCTGGAAATATATGACATACCCCAGTAGCCTTTTTCTGCCGTTAAAAACAGTCTACTCATTGTGAGTCCCATCCAAAGCCCAGTCGTAGTATCTGGTCTCTATTTATACCGCGCTCGGACGCTCCTTCCCTGTTACACAACATCCTGTGGCAGCGGGACAAAACGTCGCTTCAAACCCACGGCCCTTTCTTGGGACGCGGACATACTTTTCAAATTTCCTAAAAGGAGAGCTTATTTGGTTTTGGCCAGGCATCTGAAACCACTCGCAGGCCACACAGAAGTTACCGAGTAAGCAGACGACATCCTCTTTGAAAATCCTTATGGGCACAAACAGATTTTTGAAAACATGTACTTCAACCACCTCAGCAAATTGTTTCTCCAGGTCACTGGTGTTACAAGCCTGGAGATTTTTTTGAGAGCAAAGGAGCTTCTCCTGTCTCCTGTGTCCCTTCTTTAAATGTTATTTGCTGTCTTAAAACAGCACGGACATCTGTATTGGACTGAACCCACTCTAGTTCTTTTATGGAGGTTTAGACCGTATAATCTGATCGTGACCACAGACAGTTTTACTGGCCTGATTTACACAAAGCCTTGCAGGGGTTCAGGTTTGGGGGGTGTTTTTTGTTTTGTTTTGATCCCCTCCTTGCCTTTCGTAAGAACACGAGTTTCACTTGCCTGCTTGACCAAGCCAGCACATTTCTGGCTCAAGGACTGGATAACAATCCACGTGGCTCTGCCGTGGAGCTAGGGGAGAAGTCACTGCTGGGGCCAGCATGTCAATACCAACCATCTGCTTTCTTATGGCATATTTAAACCTAGGATCTGTATAAGTAACCTCAGCTGTGCATCCAGCAGGTACTCAATACCAGCTTCCCAGGAGAACCTGTTACATCCTCACGCTTGACAGGGGTGGAAGCAAGTGAGAGCCACTCTTGTACCTGTTGTGCCAAGAGGCTAGTGAAGCCAAGCCGAAACATGCCAAGGCCCCAGACCTGTCATTATCCTGGCAATTTCCTGAATGAAAATCCTGCCTGTCTCTCATTTAACCTGCCCTCTATCTCGTTATATGCCCAGAATGTGCCGTGCTCCTACACAGGCAGGTCGGTCAGGGACTCAAAAACTAATTCCTGGAACTTGCCTTAAGGAATTACTGCCTAGATGAGCATCATGTTCTAGAGTAATGGTGACAAAGTCTTGCCCTGTTGCTGGCATATGGAGAGTTAATTTTGCACAGGGTTGTGACCTTAAGGAACACGTTCATTGGAAAACCAGCTGTTTCAGCTTGGTAGCACCATCTTCACAGCTACCACAGACTTTTTTGGGGGGGAGGGTGGGCGGCTTGGCTGTCTCATTTGACAGAAAACCTGCTGTTACAGTCCTGCTCCGAACAGTTCTGGCCAATGGTCTTTCAAAGGTTGTGCCGTCCTGCTACGGGATTCAGTCTTCCTCCTGCAACCTCTGCTCCAGGCCACCTCTGTCTCCACATAAATCATCTCGTGTGAGTAAGAGACCTTTGACCATGACCCACCATGGTTTCCATAAAGAATTTTAAACCTCTCTTTGCTGCTCTGCGACTGAAACTTTGCTGATACCTTGCGTGTCTTATCTGGCCTGGTAATAGATTTTCCAATCTTTAAAGCAGAAATCCTGTCCTCCTTAGTTGTGGATTCATGTAGCCTTAATCAAAGGCTGCTGATAGCACCTCATTTAGGAGGCAAAGACATTGTCTTTACGTTACAAGTTCTCTGGAAAATGCTTTTCAAAGCTGCCTGTAGACCTGTTACCAAACAGCTGGCAGCTGCGCGCCCACCTCTGCAGCTCTTCTGCAGGTCACCATGTTTCAACGTGCCACGAGGTCAGCTGCAAACACTGGCCTTGCACTTCCACCTCCTGCATGAGCATCTCATTGAAACAGATTCCTTCTTCATGACACTGCTGCATTCAAGAGCCTTTTCTGCTCCCATACCATCTTCCATACATCCTTGTAGTATGCAAATTCACGCCACGTGTAAGCATGGCTTGGACCACCAGCCCTGAACCCCACAAAAACACACGGTTAAGGGAAACAAATGCAGGAGGACATTTCTATTCTGCAACTCTTACAGCTCCTTGGACTTAGCTGCTGGGAGGCTGTGAGTTGGAAAAGAATAATCTTTCACTTGGGTCACGGCAAAGAGGAATAAACAAACCCATCTTTACAAGAGACACTGCAGATACTGGCAGTGAGGAAAGACCCTTTGGGCTGATACTTAGAGAAAGCTCATTTCTATCCCTGCTCAAGTGCTACAGAGGTTAAAGACCTGCTACAACCTGCCATAAAAGGCAAAAACCACATTAATAGGAAGTGTGTTCCCCTCCCCCATTCCAAATGTATTTTTTATGAGTAAACATTTCTGTATTAAGACTTAGTGTCTTCAAAGATCTCTTTTATGTCCCAAAGGTAACCATTTAAGTGATCTTATAACAGCCGTTACTTATTTTTACAATGGGCAATGCACATGAACTCAGTGTCTGAGACTTTCATTTTGCTATATATTTTTCCGTAACCATGTATAAATCCAGCCTGTTTCCAGTGTCAGTGACTCTATATGGGCAAACGATAGTCTTGGATCTTATTTCAGCTGCTAAAACGCTGTTTCGAGTGGTCTTAAAAGATGTGCAGATAAATGCAAAGCTCTTTTCCCCCCAATGCTTATAGTTTGCTCATAGAAGAGATGCAGAATGCACAGCTCAGGAGAAAAAAAAAAAAAAAAAGATGTAAATGTTTTTCACATATTGAACCAAGCTCCTGTCTACATTAAGTCACTGCTCCAGCCTGTCACACTAGACCTTGTGCTGAGGAAGCTTTTAAGGCTGTCTTTGTAACTGATCGTGACACTTCCACAGGAGTTTTCTAAAGGGAAAAAATCCCCCAGATCAAACAACAACATTGGCTGCTCCTCCGCAGCTGATTGCAGTGCTAGAGTGCACACATGCACAGCAGCGTGAAGGACAAGAACGCCAAACCCAAGGGTTTCCCTGAAGCTGTCAGCCCAAGGCAGTGATTTGCTTCTTCCAACATCCAGTCTCCAGACCAACACCTCTCCCTGAAGTGATGTCAGGGCCATTAGCCTCACCTTAAAGCAGCAGCAAAGGGTCTAATTACAAAGGACTTTGCTAAAACCACCAACTTTCACTTGGTTTGGGGGTGAAATCCCCATGGTTTTCATAAATTCATACAGGTCTGTCCAGAACTTTGCCTGGATACTTGAAACTAAGGAAACCATTTGGTGAGCCTCACCCATTAGATTATGCATGCAGGAAAGCCCCATAAACCAGAAAAATTTGCCCTCTCTTGTTACAACACAAAAGGTTTATGCAGCTATTAACAGCACCACGCTCTCTAACCGAGTTTGCCACGAGATTGCCTGAAAATCTTCCTTACTCCAGAATGCAGCATAACCACCCAGAATACAGTTGATCTCTATCTGCCCCCTCAAACAGCTCTCCACTGAGGGTACTGAAAATGCCTTTGTTATAGGAACTGGCCTCACCATCCTTAGTCCTGGAAATCTGTTTTATTGGGCTCCTCAGAGAGTCACTTCAGAAATATGAAGAAGGTCACCCAGGAATACAGTGCTCAGAGGCAGGGCAGCCCCTTGCAGGAGGTGGGGAGGGGAAACGGGTGCCCTCTGCATGGTCTGCCCTGTCCAGTGCTCCAGAGTGACCAATGCCATGAATGTGCCAGCCAGGTGCTCACTGAGGGGCCTGGAGGCCCACAGACCAGCACAAGTTCATTATATAAATGGGGAAGGGAAGCAGCTTAACCCAAATCATGAAGGAACTTCAGGGCTGAATCAGGAACTGAAACTAATTTTCCTCAGGCCCCAAAATCAGGTACCTTCATCCAAGGCACCTCTGGGAATCTGCTCAACTTCTCACAACACATTATTCTTTTCATCGAAGTGGGACACACACACAAACACATAAAGTCCCCACCTCTGTATTTCTCTCTTTTTGTTCAGTGAATGCCTCAGAAAGAACATCACCAACTCCAGCTACAAGCTGGTATGAACGAGATTTAGCTTAACCTCAAGGCTGATGAAGGCGGCACTCCCTGCAGGGCACAGAAAGCTGCACTGGTGAGAACGCACAAGTGGCCCCTCACTTGATCTCCCCTGTCACGGCTAGTCCGCCCTACGGAGAGCAGCCAGAGAGCCAGAGGAGCCCCAGGTAGAAAAACAGAGGAGAAAGAGGTCATATTTACCTAGTCCACACAAAGATGTTCACTTGGGAGAATCTAAACAGTACATGGCACTTGGGATTCAGGGCCAGGAGTTCTGATGCTTTAAAACACTCTAGACTACAAGCATTTCCCCAGGTGCACAAGCACCTCTGCTCTGGTTAATGCCATTAACAAAAGGTTAAGGTATTGTTGAAGTAGCGCAAAGGCAGCCAAGGCTTATGGTCAGATATCTCCTCTGCTGGATGGTTTTCAGGAATGCTCAGACACCGAACTTTTATATCAATATAGCTGAAGTTATCAAAACAGCAACTCTCACTGTTTACCTAGAGATGCATCTGTTGCAAGCTGTGATTTTACTGAAAACCTGTCAGACTTAGGAGCTGATCCACACAAGCAGGAAGAGTAAAGCTTTCTGGCACAAACAGTGTTATTCAATCCCTGCAGATGCTACTCTATTTTAAAGACCAGATATTGGTGGCAGTTCATATAAAGATGTTTGCATTACTTGCGTTCTTATTTACAATTTACTTCAAATTGGAATTATTTTCCCTAGAATAAAGTTCTAAAAGTAGCTGGGATTCCAAGAGAAGGGAGCCCAAGGAATTCTCTAATAGGATGTAGAAAACACAGAAAGGATTTCAGACATGCTTGTGTTCACGTGGCTCAGGCAGTAATTTTTTTTTGCCTGATTTCAACCCAAGAGCACCAGAAGAGGTGCAGAACATCTAATGCAGGTCACTCTGAACCACATGTAAACTCACGAGCATAACAAAATTCCAGTCCAGATAGAGAGCACATGAAGAGAGCATATGTACTTTATTCCTCCACTGAAAGAGAAAAAGTTAAACTCTTGGCTTGAGGTTTATTCTCTGCTGCTATCGTTAAGATCAGGAACACGTTCTGCCAAACTTGGACTCCACTCTGAATTCACGGGATCTTGATTTATTTCAGAACTTAAAGTTTCTGCTATTTCAGTTACAGCTCAGTTCAGGAAAAACCATTACTCCTTGTAGCATAACAGCCCCCAGTTATGAGGCTGCTATGGTAGGCACTGGGGAAAGGCACTAGAAAAATTGAGTTTAAAGTCAGTAAAATGCCAATGGTGCTAGTGAACATTTTCATACTGAACACAACCAAAAAGAATAGCACTGGCCACCGCAGTATGGCATTTTTAAAGGCACTATATTGCACAGATAACATGTTCAGCTTCTTTGAAGGAAGAAAAACTCTCCATTTTGCAGACAGATGTGAGGAGAATTTGATTCACGCACCCACATTGATACGGCATATTAGCAAGAGATGTAGGACTTCCCAACAGATAAAGGAACCACAGGGACCAGGCTCTGTGTACCACCACATGCAGGTCACATGCAGGCCACCTATAAACTTTTAAAGTCACCAAAATGGCACTAAATATCTATCCAAACAGCCAAAACCCTTACAGCAACTTTGGCCTTGGAAAATCCTTCCCCACCACTCTACATCCTCTCTGGAGAACAACATCTCCCTGTTTAACCTGGGCACTTACAGAGCAGAGGAGTGCGAGATGCTGAAGCAGTCAGACACTGTGGAGTGACCCAAGCAGGAAGAGGCTCCCAGAACCCACCAGACATCGCAGTTCACATCAGCTTTAGAAAAAAAGAAATAAAACCAGCACAGAGGAATGGTGAGAAACACTCTGTCCTCCTCTGCCTTCGCACTGCTTTCGTCATCACACGAAATTGGGAGAACAGCCTGCCTCGTTCCAGGGGCTGCAGCTGAAGGAGGCGGCGAGCGTGCCAAGCCCTCCTTTGGCTCCGAGGTGTGTGGCTGTCTGCTCAAGGCCCCATAGAAATTCTTTAAGAAGTGCCGGGAATACAAGCCTCATTTCTTGGTGCTGGTATTGGATGCACAGCATTTTTAAGAACATTTTTCTCTGCCACTCGTCTGACCTCGGGAGCAGCCCCACTGCTCCTCAGAGGCAGCTGTGGAACGCTCTGCCAAACCCTATCAATTATTTAGCGTCAAAAGGAAGACTTAATCTGTGTGATAAAAGAATGGATTTTATCTAAGGCTTGTTCTCCTTAAAGTGATTTACACAACTGCCCTCTCTAGTTGCTTCCCGTAATGTAATTATTTACTTTTGCATTAATAGCCTTCCTCCACTTGGGTTATTTTTAGGAGTCTTTTGTAGCCCTTAGGATTTGCTAGTTCTCTTCCCTTCTCTCTAGTGGAGATTTTAAACTGCCCAACTCTGCGAGAGGACTGGTAAAACATTGATTTTGTTAATGTCGGTGTAAAGCTGGAGCAGCTGCGTGGAATTGCCCCCCATCTGCATTTACACTGGGTCTCTGGTTTGACTCCAGTTTCAGAATCTGTGGGGTGAGATTCCCGTTCCGATTCTCACACTGCTTGGCTGGTTACAGGGTGAGGAGCACAAACATGAGCTTTCAAACACAGACCTCCTCCGCTCTTGTTCCTTGTTTTAATGCCATTCTTCACACAGTTTTGGCCAAGTCACAAAGACTAGGATTTGCTCCCTACTATTAGGCACCTTACATCAAACATGAAGGAACAGGCAAAATAGAGCAGGTGTCTCCAAAACACAATTTTCTTTACCCTAAACCTTACATTTAGGTGGCCAACCTCACACAAGTCCCACTCCTGGTCCCTCCTCAACCTCAGCTGTCTTTGGAAAAACTGAACCAACCCTTTCCTCCCTTGGGAGGATTATGAGGGAAAGTACCCATAGGATTGCAGCAGGTTCAAGTGCCAAAGTTAAGGGGCAGTATTGGGAGAATTAATCCAGAAAACCCGTGAAAATACCTGGATGTTCGTCTAAAAAGTTGACATAGTAGCTAAAAACATAAACAATGGGAAAAGAGACAGCCCAGGAAAGCATCACCAAAAATATAATGCATCAGCACTGGATTTTCTTATTTGGCTATAAATGGCAGGCCCACAAATGGATAAGTTTAGCACTGGTTATAAAGCTTATATTTAGGTGGCCTCTGAGAGGCACCTGACTGAAGTCTGAACTAGCTCAGAGGGAAAGACAATATACCAGCACTTGCCAGAGCAAGTGCTTACAAATAGTATAGAAAAACACAGCTTACAAATAGTATAGAAAAGCACAAGCTATTATTATTAGGACTATTATTAATGATAATTCACCCCAGGAAAATTGCTTTGTTTAAAGCTGATAGAAGTGTTCAGGGAAAAGATATGCCCCTTGCTTACAATGATTCTTATGCCAGTGTTGTACTAACACCCTGCCCGAGGTGGGGGCTGCTGAGCTCTAAGCAGCAGACAAAACCGACAGTGAAAGGCAGGAGAATTTCACAATCTGAATTATGCAATTTGCCCATCATTCTGTTTTACCAATTGTCCCCTTCCCTTCAAAGCCAAGTCAGACTTTTCTGTTAACCAGATATCTCAGTTTTAAGATGTATTCATCAAAGCAGTACAAGGCAAGGAAGCTAAGAATGTCCTTGTACTGCCTATATCCCCTTTCCTGGAAAATGTGAACTGGATGAAAAACATTCTCTGGAGAAGATCTCTGCCCCTTCAGGGTGGACTGAGAAGATGACTTAATAGGGGCTGTTCTCCCAATTTGTCAAAGTCTCAGGCCACACAAACTATATATTTCTTCAGTTCCCTGAGGCCTGCCGGGAGGCTGGCATTTCCTTCTCCTCATTTCCATAGCCTTCCCATAATCCAGCCCGGAGCGGAGCTGACCTGCACTGCGCGTCCCTGCCAGCGCCGCTCCTGCGATGCTCCCAGCAGAGCTCCGGAGAGCGGTGGGAGGTGCTCCCTGCCCTTCTCCTCCGCCTGGAAAGGGCTGAGTGTGCTGCTTGTGCAGAGCCAAACACTCCTGCCAGCCCATAAATCAAGTGGCCCAACTCCATCCCCAGCCCTGATCCACTGCAGAGGAGCCCATATGACACGTACGGGCCGCAGAGCTGCAGTTCATCAAGCGAAACCTTAATATCAAAGCAGAGTCGTTACCTACTGGAAAAAGTGTAGCCAGTCTTAGTGGCTCTGCAGCTTGGTTTTGCCATGTTTACACCAAATGACTTGTTGAACTTCATTATATACAAAGTATTTCCATAGATCAGAGGCAGGGAGACCTGTGCAGCTAACATAAAATAAATTACCATCCCGTGATAAATGGTTCTATTAGCAATCCAGATTGTTAAACTCAGATACAACAGGATGAAGGGAGCACTGCCCCATTCATTCTCCCTGCGGCAGATACTGAGTTGTAAATAGGTTATTTTGTGTGTAAATAACACATTAAAACTCAGCATTAGCCGTGTCTTTTGATAGAGAGGAAATTGTTCCAAATAAATAATCCCGGACAGGAATGTAAAATAAGCCAGATTTAATAGTGCATGCCTGCTGCAGCCGTGTTAAACATGACTAAAATGATAAACCCCAGAATATACTAATAGTAAACTATGCTCTGACATCAAAGTAATGAGGCTGTATTTTTACCCAGCTTTAGAAATGCTAAAATTAGTCTTGACAGAGCCAGACATCAGAAAAATGTTTCAAACATAAACACCATCAATTTAGGAACTTGGTGTTTGTGTCATGCAGAGGGTGGAGAGGGAAGGGTGCATTCTGAGTCCTGTTAAAATCAGGCAGTTACCGATTAGAAGAATTTGTATTTATTTTCTATTACAAGATGAGAAGCCCTTCTTCCTAAATATCTGAGTGCCGGAATGAGATGCCCCTTCCAATTCCTCCTCTGGGCGCCTCTTCCTTGTGCCTGTTGACACCAAGGACAACCATAGGGTGAGCCTGGGGGACCAAATCTGCTCTCCCTGATGTGCTGCTGCTCTCCCACGTCTCTCATTCCAGCAAAGCAATAATCAGTTTTGTGCTCAGACAACCTAGAAACACTTTTTTCTAAATTTAAAGTATTCAGAGTTGTCTTTCCAAAACTGGAGACAGTGAAAGTGGGTAAGAGTTTTGTAGATTTGGCTGTCTATAGCTCTTAAATATTGTCATTAAACCCAACTTCTATCTCTGTCACACATGCTCCTATTAAAACAGGAAAGGAAAAAAAAAAAAAAAAAAAGGGAGCTTTGACTCCCTGCCCAGCATGATTTATGGAAAAATGGAAAATTAGGAGAGACTTCCCTGATGTCACTTCTGCAAGGCCAATTTCTGAACATCTGATCAATGAGTTACTATAAAAAAAGTGTCAGATAAGATCCCTAAAATGGCAGCCTAGAAGACTAAAAATATGAGACACAGATCATTAATACAGCAGAACTCTTCTCTACTGACAACATCAGCAATACCAACCTCTTTTCCAACAGCCATCACTTAATTAGTCCAAGGCTGCAAACATTTGGGACAAATATTCAAAACACGAGAAACCGAAATGGAGGTCGGACAAATTATATAATAATAATATAATATAAATAATATAATAGAAATACTGTTCTTCAAATATTCAGTTTATTGCTCCAATTACCTTAATTAAAAATAAACTCTGTGAATCTGTTCATTTCTGCTAAGTAAAAATCCCTACCATGAGAGAAACATGCTATGCTGGCACTCCATCTGTGTGACTCAGGAGAATAAAAGAGAAGAAATGTGTTGCAAATTATGTTTGTTTGGCTCTGGAGAACAGCTTGGTGATCCATGGCATTAGTTGAGCCTTGCTGCCACTTTCTCACATACTATCATAAAGAGTAAAACCTCCCCAATAAATAAAAGCAAGAGTTTGTGTTGGATGAGCATAAAGACATGTTCGTATGGCCCCAAAGAAGGGTGGGAAGCTTAGAGGCTTTAAAAGCTTTTCTGTCGCTGTTCCCCTCTTGGAATTTAACAATGTAATTAATCTCCATGCCTCATTTGCTTTCTTCTGCAAGACTATGAGCATAAATATGTATATTTCTAGCCTGTTATGAGTAATTACGCTAGTTTAGTGAAGCAAATATGTTATATTAGTATGAAAAGTATGCAAGTACAGCCTAGTCACTACCCAGCCTTGTTGTTATCTGCTAAAGTGCACTATACAATTAGCTGAGGTTATAAAAAGACTGTATTAATTTTCTTTACTTACACACATACACACACAGATGCTCAGTTTCAACAGCATGCATAACTTCTAGACGGGGGAAAGAAATAAAAATAAAAAGTCTTCCAAACTCTAAGAACACGTGCATTATCTGCCAAGTTTTGGGGGCCTGAATTGGTTCTCAGGCTTACTTTACTGCTAGCCATTTTAGGTCGTCTATTAGCACTTCTCTTCCCAGCACGATACAGATTTTGCTCTTTACATCTCATTACACAATGCTTTCATCATGTTGCTCCTGACATCCTCAAACAATCCCTACACTTACTTCTCCACTTCCTCTTAATAAAGAGAGAAATACTGAGCCTGTAAATCATTCTTTCAAAAGGCGACAGCACTGCTAATGTGATATGTGATGCTGGATACTTAAAAAAAACAACCAAGTCTCCAGTTGTGTCACTGGGCCATTGGACACTCCACTTTGGGGCAGGAGAGGGAGAATCCTGACTTTTGTCCTGACTCTGGGAATGCAGTGACTGCCTCCTTGCTGGAGGTACTCCAGAAGCCCCATCAGGAGAAGGCACTTATTCTCAGTTTATGTGCATTTTTAATCTGAGCATATGCTTCAACTTCCTTGGCACCAATCAGTCCTTTGAACCTGCCAGTCTCTCAGTTGATGTTGAGACTGGGATGCCTTGGTGGTTTCCACAGCCTTCTGCTTCTTTAATGGAGATGAAAATCTGCTTGGAGATGGCAAGCTTGCTGCATGTTGTCATCTCTGCCTTTCCCCTGTTTCTTCAGTCGAGCAAGCCTTCTCTTCCTGCCAATTTGTGTGTTAATCACAACAAGGTAGCTCAAACCCATTTAGTAATGTGAAGCTGTGTCTCTCAAGCAGTCCTATCTTAGAGGTTCTCTAGAGTGCAGTGTTTTTTTTTTTTTTAACAAAATGCTTTCCATTGGTTAATGAAGTTCAAAGACATGAACAGATCTGATAAATTATAATTCCTTATTCCATATACCCTAATTTTTCCAAGATTTCAACAAGAAAATGGTTAACTAAAGTCTTGAAAAGAAGAGATAGGTAAAGCTGATTTAAGTAGTTTGAGCCAGAAGCAATCATGACAACTCCGCCAACACGAAACCAAACTCACTGAGCTGCGTGACTAGCAGAGGAGCCCACAGAAGAATTGTGTTCCTTTCCCGGGTTGATGAGAAATTACCATGCACTTAAGGGAGGGGAGGAAAAGGATTAATTTTGAGGTAAGAGTCTAGCCAGCAATAAGGTATATTTTAAAGAGAAAAAAAGGCTGCCTGCAAAGTTTACACAGCTGGGACGCCTCTCGTCATACCCAAACTGGTGAGGTCCCTGCTAAGTTTGTCTCCCCACCCAGAACGGACGCCCTGTGCCAGCCCTCAGGTGGGGCCGTGCAGCGCCTGCCCCGCCAACAGCTGGAGCTGCTGAAGGTGCTGTCCCCAGGGCAGTGCCTCTCCTCGCAGACCCACCACCCCTGTGCACTCATGTGTCACACAGGGATGTTGCCTGGAGCTATATTTTGCCTGCTCCACCTAACCAGAGCCAGAAGTGTGCCTTGGCACGTAGTGGGGCTGTGGTGACAGAAGGGCACCCACCAAGGCTGTCCTGCCTGCCCCAGGCCCTCCCAACGAGGGAAGGAGCAGCCAGGAGCACCTCCACGGCCCCCACACATCAGTGTTAGCTCGTGCCAAAAATGACTCTGCTGGGGCCCACAAAGGCTTCCCTACTGACTTCAACACCAGCCAAATCCTTTCTGAAAACACTAACAAAAAGAAAAAAACTCAAGATCTGCACTGCTTCTGATGCAGGAGGCACAGTGCAACACCTCAAGGCAAACAGGGTTGGTTTTATTTATGCAAACCCCCTTACATGGGCTTAGACCAGTCCAGGCTCCTCGCTAACCATGAAATGGCAGCAGCAGTGAAAGCTCTTTAGGCAGTTAACAGAACCCCAGCTGCTGCACGACACCTCCTCCTCCCTCATCACGTTAACAGGAACTTCACTTAGCTCCAGCCAGCCTCAGCAGTGACATTTTCATTCCTCTGTGGAGAAGCAGCAGGCGATACGCAGCATATCGCATAAAGCCAATCCACCAGTGGTTAGTGGTGACTGATCGTCTCAATTCTCTGATGACTATGGCTGATTCAGCAGTAATTTAGCAGCAGTGGCAGCTTGCCGCCCTCTCCCCCATCCTGTCCTGGGTTTGGTGGAAGCGATGACGCCTCATCATGGTACAGGAACGTTTGGATGCCAGGCAGTGACACCGCTTACCACTGCTGTGACCTTCGGAGGCCAAGAACCCCTATAAACTCAGCATGTTCACAGGAGGGCAGATGCCACCATACTTATTAAATTCTAACAGTCTAATGAAAAACACCCCTGCTGCTTTCAAAGTGTGGAAAACATAAAGTACCTCCTTGTGCAACCGCTGCTCCTGTAGCTGCTAAAGGAGTGGGTTTCTTCCCTGTCTCGGTAAAGCCATTCCCCTCCAGAACTGCACCTTTCCCTTCTTTTTTCCCAGCAGTGGTCGAAGCAGAAGTTTCCATCTTAGATGTGCATCTTCCAGCTCAACAACCCTACAAGACATAAAATAAAACCAAATTCTGGTCACTAACAAAGCAAGCAAAATCAGGTCTCTGAAGAAGCAGCCAAGAGCTCAGCAAAGCTCAGAAGGAATTTGTGAGCCACAAAGAACATCCGAGTTCCTAACCCTGAAAACAGTCATTATAGTAGTTGCAGAAACAGAATCAAAATACTTGTTCTTTCTCTTAAAGTTTCCAATTTTTAGCAGGCAAACTGATTTGTTCATCCATACCCATCATAACAATAAACTGAGTCACTTAAAAACTTTCAAAGTACTAGTAACTTAGAAAAAAATAAACTTAAGTTGATTTTTTTCCCTCACAGTCAGTGGTGATTCCATACACTGGTGCTGACCCTACATGCTGACCATAACTTTTCCACAGTGTTTATGAACAAGCCACTACAGATATCCAGGAGTCCCATCAGCTCTCACTCTTGCAGACTAACATCCACAGATTCCTCTTTTCCAACAAACTTCTTTCCTGATCAGTCATATCTGAAAAACATTCATTGCTTTAGCTGTGCTAGAGATGGCAAATTAAGTGCCAGTGAAAACTCTATAAAACAGGATATCAAATCACAAAAATAAGTTTTTCTTTAAACTTAAATCCACGGAAAATATTAGAGCTCAAGCCTTTTGTTACTTGAAACGTTGTGCGTATCTCCAACTTATTTTTGTCTCCCAAACCCAGCTATGTGCATCTAAAATTTCACATAGTGAGCTTCTATTAAATGAGCTGCATGCTTCAGTCCTGACTGTAAATAACTTTCATTCCCTCACTTAAAATTGATTTACTCTAAGTGTCTCAGTGAGTCCAATTTTCACAGAGCCTCCACGGTAACCCAGTTCTGCCATCCACAGGCTGGTCTTGAGAAACCCCCCCAGCCAATTCCTCCTTTCCCCTCTACTCCTAATAGAGATCTGGGGAATTTTTGGCTTCTGAGATGCTCTGGAGCACAACCACCAAAGACAGACATGAAACCCTCCAACCAGTGCGTTTAGAGGACCAAACACACAAAATGAGCCTCAGAGGACAAATTCCCGCCCCTCGTGCTCCCTCTCGAGCCTGGCGCTCCGGTTCATAGATGCAGGAGCCGGGCAGGGTGCGAGGCCACCATCAAAGCTGCTCCCTGCTGAAGGTGCCAGCCGCGTTCCCCAGTGCCCGACCTGCTCCACGTCCCTGCCGACCCACCGGAGGGGACCCGGCTTTGCGGCAATATCATTCACCTGCTCAAAGCCTGACAGGGCACAAGGTCCATACTCAAGAATCTGGCCTTTATGTGTTTACTTTCTGAATGAATTATGAATGAAAAAGTAATTGTAATAAATAGTTGTATTAAAAACAGGTAAATCCTTCTCAAATAGCGGATTAGATTAAAAAAGAGATTGCAACGACTCTAATCTTGACAGATTTAGGGTACGCGTTTACTTTGGCGTCTGTAGTAATTCTTCCCGCTTTGTGAAGGCGCCCAGTGGCAGAGCCGATGGGCAGCGAGGCCATAGCGGACGCTTCAGGCGAAGGCTCCTCTGCTTGGAAAGGAGCCACCTCTGCCGGGAGCCCCAGCCTCGCCACGCGCAGCCCTCGGCACCTCTGAAACAGCCTCCTCTGCTCCTCTGGGCAAAAGACTTAACCTCTCCCACAGACGGCTTCCACAGCCGTAAAGAGGAAGCAGTACTTTGCTGTACTCAAAAGCGCTTGGAGATCCTCGGAGGCACGAGGCTACGGACATATCTTTATTACCAGTATAAGAAGATATATTGGTAGAGGCAGTCAATCCACACCATCCAGGAGCACAGCACTCATTTTTTTAAGCAATACATAGTTTGCTTTTCTGCTCCAAGCTAAACTTTTTGCCACGGCTCTGCGCCACACAGAATTTATAAATTCAATGACAGATTAATCTTAGCAGCGAGCCATTTGGCATGAAAAAGGGTTTCACAGGGAGCCTGCTTTTTCCTGTAAAGAGCATGCATTTAGGAGTGACTATACAGAGAAAGACCCTGTGCACTTATTCAAGCACGAGTCTCTGCCCTCCGTCATTACTCAGAATTAGAAACCCGAAATGGATTACTCAGATTGTTCCTAAGGTCTGTAGCTTTCTCTCCAGGAGGAGGGTTGGGTAATTGATTTTGACACTAATACCAGCACTATTCATATGTCCTGTAATATAATTCTGCAACGACACTAAAAAGGCAGCCATCTGAGAGCTGAACAAGGAAAGTGCTATATGATTTGCCCTAGACAACCTCAGCTATTTTAACAGCTGGGTTGTATATTAAAAGAGAGAAATCCCAGCAGAATTAAAAACAACAAAGTCCCATTTGCCTTTGAGGGAAAACAAGAAGCCATAAACTTTCCTAATAAAACAATCCCTCCCGCTAAGTGCTTGAGGAATGGTCAGAAGGGCTGTCCCAAAACGCCGCTCTCTTTTGGAGGGCACCAGCCCAAAAGTGACTGCCAGGATACTTGGGAATAAGCAGATATTCAGACCCATCCCCTGCACACCCTGTTCTGAAGTAGACTTTATTTTCTGCTTTGGGGGTTTTCTTTCATCAGGAAACCCCCTCTCCCTTCCCTACACAGTGCAGAAAAAAAAAAAAAAAAAAAAAAAAAAAAGATTTTTACCCCAAAGGTTTTCTTTGGAACGAAGCAGCAGCTTTGAGCATCTCTCCTTAAGGATTAAGCACCACGGCGGGAGTTAGCCTCTGTGATATGAGGCAGACGCCGACAATGACGCCCTGACACGGGTCTAATCCGCACAGACCCCGTTACACTCGCTGAATGCCGCCGTGGTGCCCAAGAGCTGTGCTGCCCAGCACGACATCAGGAAGAGATTTCCGAAGGAGGCCTCCAGGAGCTGTTCCGTTTCTGTGAACATTTCGTGCTTCACTGGGCAGATGCCTATTTCCTGCTTTGTTTAAAAGATACTCCTACCTGCCCACCTCACACGCGGCTCTCGGGAGCAACAGAAAGCTCCTGTCACTCACAACAGGACGGAGTCGAGGTGTGCCAGCTGCTGATGCCAACGCCACATCCACCGCAACGCGGCCATAAAGCCCATCTGCTTTTGGCTCGCGGAACGAATGGGCAGAGTTGGGTTAACAGAGGGCAGCCTCTGCATAACCCCCATCAGGTTTACCCCCACGGTGAGATACCTGAGCCGTTCTACTGCAGTCCCCCACACTGATAAAATACATTAAATAGCTTTTTCTGACATGCCATTTAACTACAATAAACAAGGAAATACTCCCACCATTTCTTCTCCTGCAGCAGACTTTGTGAAGCTGAAGACTGCTACACAATCTGCTTATGGTATTCACTATAAGCAGTTTTGAACATTGGCTAAATTCAGTGGCTGCCGTGATTCCTTTTCAGTCTCCCAGGGTCTGAGCCAAATTATGTTCTCAATTACACGGAAGTAGCAGCAGTTAACCTGGTGAAGTCATAGGCTCTACACTAGAGCATAACTTGACCCCTCTATTTTCTTTTATATCAGCAGCAGCTTCAAATTACTCGAGAAAGTTTTTTCTGTACACATGCCACTAGTAAATGTAGGGACTATCCAAACACACTGCCTATTGCTGAAGGACCTACAAGTGTTTACAGAATATTCATCTAGGGTAAAAGCAGTATAAATATCAATTCAGAATTATTCACTTCTAGGGTCCTCTTCGCACAAGGTTTGCAGCTTTGACATTTCTTAGGAACTGCCTCTGCGGGCCAGTCTTACAGAACTACTTATGTATGGAAGTTAGGGCTGTATGCTGTGCCATGCGTAATGTACAGTAGCTTCTCCCTGCTGCCCCTCTCCATGCTTGAGAAAGCTGCTATGGTAGATTCCTATCTTCTGGAAGACGTTGTGGGGAGGAGGGAAGGCGCTAGAGATGACTCCATGCTGATGAAAGCAGCGTGGGGAGGTCACTGAGCTGCTCAGGGCTTCTTCCCTCTCTCTATTCCCTTCCCCAACTTAGAATCATAGAATCATAGAATGCCTAAGGTTGGAAGGGACCTCTAGAGGTCATCTAGTCCAACCCCCTGCACACGC
>JAWLRI010001089.1:2411034-2441911 GCA_034781795.1 Crypturellus tataupa
CACCACTGAAAAGAGGCTGGCCCCATCCTCCTCACTGCCTCCCTTGAGGTACTTATACACACTAATTAGATCCCCTCACAAGATGGAGCGGCTGAAGGGAGGAAGGAGGGAGAATTACTGGCTCTTAGCAAAGGAGACAAAAAGACTCCCATGTTTGGGCTAACCATTCATCTCTGAAGGTAGGAATAAAATTGTCCAAAAAGCTGGGGGTTCCAGCTAACAGCAAAAGTTGCATAGCTTAAAGAAAAAATAAATAAATAAAAGAGGAAAAACTCACGAGAGTTGGCAACACTGCAATAGTTATACAGGTTCTGGAATGTACAAAGACTGAAATCAGAGAGTTACCATCTCTTTTGAACTTCAAAAACAACAAGTCTCTTCAAATCACTCTGTTAATTGGCTTTAAATTAGAGTTCTAAGTTTAATGAACAAATCTTTCGTGTACAGCACGAAACGGATACGCTTCTAGATTGATTTCCTGATCAACACCATCTGCCATTTCCATATGGCAAAAGCAAACCAAAAGCATGAGGAGGAAGACACTCTTGCCTTACCGAGAGGGGTCAAGGGGCACTCAGGACTGCCTGGTGCTTGGCTGCATTTTTCTGTAATGTGGTAACTTCAGAGTATCACCTGCAATCAATTCCAGAACATCAGCGGATAAACTCAGCTCTGGCCAAGGAAGTAAAAGGAAGCACAGTATGGAAGTGTGACAGGAAGGAAGCACAGGGAGAGGAGGGATGTTTGCGAGGCTGACTGGTTGGGTGTAGAGACAGTGGAGGGGTCCTGACGATGGAGAAGATCTCGGAAAACAGAGAAGCTGAGATAACGCCAAAGGAGTGATGAAGTTAGTGACTGTGCCACAGAATTAAAGCAAGGCCTTGCTATAGAGTGAGTGCCTAGAGCTATAGGAAAGAGGCAGGCAGGAAATGGCAAATCCTGGGGAGGAGAGGGAAGAGTGACACAGGACAGAGAAGAAGGAGGGTGCAAACAGACCCCACACCACAAAAGATGGAGATACATAGACCTACTGGGGAAGGGGAGGACAGGGCAAGATGTCCAACACCACAGGCTGACACGGCAGAGAGCAGGGAGAGGAGAACATGCAGGGCACTTGCAGTTCTCCATTTCACAAGGGCCTCTGATGGAAGACAGGTCCTTCAGAACAAGCGGTGCTGAAGAAGGCAGTTGTCCAGGGTACTCTGTCACCCTCTGTAGCAGCAGTAATCAAGCACAGGAAACAATCCACTTCCTCACACAATGATGGGCATTCTGAGCATAACAATACAAGATAAACCCAGGAGTCCTAACTGCTCTCCCTCCTTATGGCGCCAACTGTGCTCTTCCACTTACTTCAGACAAGGCCAACAGAGTAGGTGGTGGTGATCAGAAGTGATCACCAACTGCGAGGTCTTTAGGCAATGAATTGCCTACTCCAGAACTAATGTTCACTGGATGCTCTTTAGAGGTTTATAGCAGGGACCAGACACTAAACAGTTCCTGGGCAACAAGGCTGCGGTTCAGTTGTGTGAACATGGGCAGCAGCGCCCTGGGACCCAAGGACCCAGCCAGTGTAGCAGAGCCCCCTCAGGGGACTTGCGCCCTTCAGCAGAGGCAGCTAGAGGACAGGCTGTCCCAGGACTCTCCATGGCACAGGATGCCAACACTGAGGCACTGGAATATAACTGACTTTTCCTTCTCCTAAAGCTGTTTGCTTTCTGGGCTGGGCTTATTGGATAGCGCACAGGATTGAATTTAGGAACTCACACTGCACCCATTGTTTGGGTTTAGGTTGCTGATATGGCGTTTTTCATGAACACTAATCTTGTTTTAATGTTGCATCTCCCTTACAAATAAGACCAATTTATAAAGTATCAGATAAACTCGAATCATTTCCCCACTTCAAGTGGATTTTCAAGTTAGCAGCCTTAGAACCTTGAACAAAAATTATCTTTCAGATTCTGGGTTAAAAACAATTACAATACATCATCAAAACATAGGAGCAGACATAAAAGCTCCAAGCCAGACAGATTGGGCATTTGTCTGTGCTGAGACATGCAGGCTGGGGTACACACTTTCCCTTCTCTCTCTCAGAAGTTATCTTTGTTTCTGGCTTTGAGAAGATGGAGGAGTGGGGGCTGGAGGGAAGAGCCTTTTGTGGTGGAACAGGAAAACAAAGTCATGCTTGTACTTTTTCAAAGCCAATCCTACGTGTCTTATCATGAGAAACTTTTACTATGCGAATTCCAACATGCGAGAAACCGTCAAAGATGATAATCAAGACACTCCTGCATTAAGACGCTGTGCTAACACGCTGCAAAAACAGGGGAGGATGCCACAGGTAAACAAATATTGCTAAAAGTGATGCGTCACCATTAGAATTGGTCCATGAATCTCTGCTGAGATGTTTTTTTTTTTTTTAATGGAGATGGGATTCTATCAAAAGAGCTGTCTAAGTTTGCATTTTTGATATAAATCCGAAGCAGTTTTCAATCTCCTGCAATCGATTTTTTGTGTATTTTTACAAAAGAAAGGGAAAAAAAAGACAAATAGTACCTCTCTGCGCGTATATAATGAAAAGGTATAATTTTAATTTTAAAGAGCATTTGCACACCAGAGTTAAAAACAAACTAACAAAATATACATTGACGAAGTCTTCATTCTCCAATAAAAGTAGAAACTGTTAATATCAATTTTCAGAGAATTCTCAGAGAATTCTCAGAGAAAATATCTATGGTGCTGGCAGATACACCAGGATGGATATCAATTGAACTCAGACTGTTTTGAGGCCAGAGTGGAGGAACAGCAGTTAAACTGTTTACAACAAAATCAAGATCCTGATTTCAAGTTAGTAATAATTAACCTATTGACTTTTCAGCAGGTTTACGAGTAAGAAATGTTAAGAACATAAGCGGTATATATATACAAGCAGAGCAGAAACTCTGATTGCTAACAAAGATTTGTTAAGTTCCACACAGTTGGTTAGAGTGGATTTGGGAGGTTTGGCTAGGAAAAAAAGAGCTGCCTTGGAATCAAACGGGTTTGAGAGCTTTTGAGAAGAAAGAAGAGATTTTTTTTTTTGGCTGGTGGTGACTGAAGGAGAATCCTTTCTGGGTTTAATTTCCCTGCTGCAGTACTTTGAGCACTTTCAACTCGTGAATGAAACCCTGAATACAAACCACATGCAGTGAAGTTTAATGGGCCTGCTTTATATATGGGTGGGATGTGTAGTATTGTCTTGTAGTGACTAGTCCACCTAGATGACATTTAACACGCTACAAAGCTTGGATAAGAAAATTCTCATTTAACTCAAAGAGTGAAAAACCTTTGTTTTGAGAAATGAAAGATGAAGGATTGCTTCCTTGCAAAAATCCCTACAGCAACTGGCTTCTTTCAGAACATGTTTCATTACAAAGTTTTGGTTTATTTTTAAACATTCCAATTCACTATTGAATATTCCCTCCAGAGGCACACGTGTAAGTATGTAGAAGAGAAAAGCCTGGGAAGAAAACAAGAATGTAATTAAAAACAAAAAGGCAACACTTCAATTGGCTCGTTTTCCCTCTACTGAATACACACACCACACAAGCTGCTGTTCCACACTGGGTAGAAACCCATATTGTCTTTATAAGAGCACAGTTGCCTGCTGAAGACAGAATGGAGACCACATGAAACGGCCGGCAATTCACAGAGCAGAGAACAGAACTTCTCCAGATGGGAATGGGAGAAGAGCTTGATAGGTTCATAGGAAAATTGGGGTTGGAAGGGACCTCTGGAGATCATCTAGTTCAGCCTCCTGCTTGCAGATCACAGGGAGTCAATCAGTGACATTCGCAACACCAAAACCATAGAAGTATCTGACAGACAACCTAGTAAAACAGAGCTAAACAGGATATGTCCATGAACCACAACACAGCCCAGTTTGCAAGGAAACCAAGCACGCCAATGAAGAAGACTCAAAACCAACCAACCTTGAGAGGAAATTTACACCAGTAAGAATGAAATGAATATTCTGAATGAAACAGGTAAGCACCAGGACAGACTGCTCATTGCTTGAAGCTGTGACTCAAGTTACACCGGCATACACGATTGCAGGAATTAACAATTAAGAAAGAAGTTAAAGGCAGAACATCTCAGTTTTCAGCAGCGCAGGTCCATCTTCTATAAGAAGAAAAAAAAAAAAAAGACTGTACAACTTGGTTGGCTGTCATTTCAGTGAAAGGGAATAAGTCTTTCAGGAGACAGGCTAAAGTATTCAGGAGGGTATTAAGCTAATGACAAAAGACAAGGGTGAAAATGAGCACTCATTTAGCCAGAAATCAAGATGTCAAGATTAAAATTAATCAAGCTACCAAGGGACTCAAAGAGAAGAGATTCTTTAATTGTGTAGTCTCTAATGCTGTGAAGCTGAGTAATAAACAAGAAGTGGAATAGCTCATTTAATATACAAATTAGTCCTGACCAGGGTTAGTGAGTCTGGTGGAAGCATTCACGACTGGACAGTTACAATCATTTTGTGTATCAGTGACTGGAAATAAATACAGGGTGATAAAGTATGTCAACAAATGAATGCAGACATGGTAAATAAAGATGATTGCTTTTTACTGCGGACCTCCTCTCTGCATCGCTAGCTGGACTAGATATAAAGACTATACATTTTAAAGTAACCACACAATAAAGGCCACACATCTGGAAAACAGTTGGTTCAACTAATGACTGTGTTTTGAGAAACACCAACTGAAGACAGCTTTAAGTTTATGGTGGGCAAACAGTGGCCGACAAGCTCTATGGAGGCTGCTGTATCAGAAGAACTAAAGCAATATATGTTTGTCCAAGCAAAATTTGTGAGGCTTTAATTTCCCTGTCTAATTCTCACTTGGCTGTCATGGGAAAGTCATACCCAGCTCTGGTGTCCACACTTCAAGACTGAAAATTGCAAATGGATCCAGTACCATGAAAATAATGTTGGGGAACTTAGAAGAGCTTGTAGAGCATCTTGATCATTAATAGTAGTACATACATAGTCAATAGAAATTTGTAATAGACACTCTTATGCAGAGATAAGGACACTGCAAAATCCTATTGCTAGACCAATTAAAGTTACCTACAACCAATTACAAGGACTAAAAGCTATAACTCAAACTAAACAAACTCAAAATGGTCTCAGTGCTAGTCTAAGTCTTGTCACTGGACCTTAAACACGGGGAAGTCTTCTGACAGCATTATAGAGAAAGTCAGATTAGATGGTCACCCTGATCCTCTTTGATCTTACACACCTATGAATTGGTATGTTATAAATGGGTGATTTGGCACAGCACAGTTAATAACATCCATACTTACAACGCTTGAATCTCACCATGCCTGTCTGCAGATAAGGAAAATACTTACCTTCCAGCTTCTCTCTTTTGGTGTGTGTGATAAGCACCTGGTAAGACACAAGCAATAAACATCTCCCAGAACGCTGATAAACTCCAAGGTGTTTATGTCCTGCCAATGGCACTATTGCCGAGTGCACATTCCACTACCATGCAGTTATGTCTACCGCACTGCAAGTATGTTGATGACTGAGACAGATATAAAGAAAGTTCACCAGCAGAGTATCCCAAAATATTTGCTTGGTAGCTTACAAGAACTGACTTGGTTTCTTGGTCTAGCAAATTGCCAGCACCAGAAATAAAGGTAGTAGCATTTAACTGGTGCTTCCTCATAGCAGCCCTTCCACAGTTAGAAGGATATCAAGGGTGCCAAATTCTGTAGATGTAGAGAGCACCTTGCTCTAGTTTTAAACCTGAGCTCATCCTCAGGCTTCTTCAACCTTTAAATTCTTCTTTTTTCTTTCTCTCCTCCAAGCTACTTTCCAAGCCACAGATCCATTTTCACCCATGAAACTCCCGACTCCCATTTTAGGGTTCTTTGAGATGAGACTTGCATCTCCCTCAAAAGTCTTGAGCCAGTGAATGTATCTGCTGGAGTCTATTGTTCCACTTCTAGGAAAAACACTAGAGTTACTCAATTAACCCTCTTCCTCACTACATCGAATTTTCCTCTAGTGAGGGAATTTTCATTCATATAACTCATTCATCACAATATGGAAATGCTAACTTACCCCTAAAAGAGAGGGCATATTCCCCACATTTTCTGCATCACACACTGATACACAGGGTACCAGAGCATACAAATTTAAACACTAGAACTGCTGAATCACCTCTCCTGGTACTCATCCTAATTGCTGTCATAACCTGGCACTTGACTAGAGAATAAGCTAACAAATATTTTGCTCTGCTAAAGAAATTAAATATACATTATCCCCCACCTCTATAGTCACCCATTTAAACCCAAATTTTCAGAGACCTGAAGGCACAAAGATGGGGGAAACATGACCAACTATCAGCGCTGATACAATTTTTTTCTCTATAGCCATTTCCCAGTTATCTAAGATTTGGGACCATTTGGTCCCTTTGGACTTTGCCCAGCCTTTTATGTCTTGCAAGACAGCTCAGCACACTTGCCATTTTGGAGCTAGCATTTCTGCTACAAGATTATACTTTTATAAATTTATCAGTAGCTTATAAAATGTTTGTTAGAATCACAGGTGGAGAAAAACGTATGTTTTTAGAAGAGAAAAGATGTCGTTCATCCCTAAATCATTAGCAGCACTGCTGAAGACATTAGGTGTCCCTGTTTGGCACTCCCATAACTGTAATCTCTCTCTGTTTATATGAAAAGGTCCAGGCAAATACCTTCAGAGCAGCAGTATGCAGAGCATTGGCCTTTCGTCATTACCCTGTGCTAAGATTTTAAAAACAGAGGACTGGTAGCTGTGAACATTCATTAATGTGTAAGCAAACGGGCCACTGCAGTGATACGGAGCTGACCCAAAGCCACGTGGCTCCTGTCCACTCTTCTCTTTGGGACCTGGGCTGCCCACGAGGCAGATGCTGGCATTTCTAGTCTCTGGTCAACTCAGATGTTTTGATGCCCCCATCCCAATTGCCCAAGGCAGATCCCGAGCCGAGGAAAATTGCCACAGTCTCTCCCGTTACAGCCCTTACCGGTAGCACAACAGCAGTTAAAGACCTATTTCAAGACAGTGAGAACCGTCAACCAAAGAAACAAACTATTAGCAACTCCAGCATCATATAAGACCTCAAAGCAAACAATATCGTGTGCAAATGACTTCAGGGAAAATACATAGAGGAAGAGGCCTATTTGTTATAGAAATAAATGATTCCTGTCTCTTCAAGTGCAAAAAAGGGCACAATCGCACACACCGTTGTCCCAACCCTCTGTATCAGCAGCATCCTGTCTTTGCCAAGAATCCTGACTGTGACTGTATTACCGATAGGCACCACAGTCCTTACATAACCAACTGCTGTACTTCCCTAGGAAGAGAGCAGAATAAGGTCAAGCAAAGCAATGCAGTGAAGGAGCAGAATCTTTCCATTCCTTCAAAACCACAAATGTAGTTTCCTGAAGTACGTAACCCAGCTACGGTGCAATGGTGCACAAGAGCCCAGCTAGTCACTAAAATGTAACCAAATATTGCTGAGTCTGCAAAGGAAAATGTGAAAGCAAGTTTTTTAAAATTCAATTCTCCTTCCATGATAGTACCTGAAGATAGATGAAAAGATGACCAGACATCTCCTTGAAATTCACCTTAATACTAGCTGAAATAATTCTGAAGGTACATTTTTGATATATACTCTTTTTAAAAGGCCAAATATAAGTAGTTTTAAAAGACATCTAAAGTTACACAAGGTGAGCAGCATGTAACGTTCTCACAGACCCAACAAGAGAGTCCCATTTAAGACACACAATCAGATTTCTTTTGTCTGAGACATTCAGATTACTCTGTGGTCCAAGTCCACTAGATCTGTATGTTCTTAACCTCCTCTAGTCTGGAGGGAACACAGCACAATTGCATTTTTTGCCCTCCCTGAAAAAACTGTCAGCTGCCCCTTCTTGGAAAGCAACTGCACCCTTCAGCTGAAGCAGCTCTGCTGTGTCAGTGCTAATCCCCAGCGTCCTTAGTAAATGCAAAAACCTAGTTTTCCAGAGCCCTGCTCCCAGAGTAGCTTAATGTTGTAGTAATACATGACAATGAGAACCAGAAAGGTGCACAAACTTCTAAATAGTCACCCTAAGGTAGCACAGGAAAGATCCACAACTAGGTACTTGCAGTCACTTTTTCATCTAGTTTTGATTTTTACTGATGTTTGGGCCCTCTGAGGGATCAGAGTCTTACCCATCCACCTTTCCCATATTTATTTCTGACCCACAAAACCCCTTCACAGTAACTCCAGGTTTTAACTTTCACCTTAACCCAGACCCTTGCCATGAAAAAAACACCCTGCAATTCTTTAGTCCTTCCCGAAGCTTCCTGATCTGCCGATAAATCCCTTTGGCTGATGCATCTCACCTGGAACAGCTGGTCCTTTGTTCTGCAGAGGGAGATTTTCTGTTACGCGCCCCACAAGACAAGTTGGAAGAATTATCCAAGGAGTTGTCCTCAAAAGTTTCTGTTTGATGAGCATTTCAACTTTGGTGGCTGACAACGCTCCTGATCTACAAACACGAAGCCACCCATTCCCCGACAGGGCCGTTTCAGATCCTTGTGCAGACTCCCCCAGTTGCCACAGTGCTGCATAAGGACTGTCACGCCGAACCAGACAAATGGTCCTGCTCATCCAACACCCTGACAGCAACCAGTGATGGATTCTCCTGCCTAATACAAAAAGGTCATTTTCACTGGCTGATATTAGAGCAAGGTAGCAGAGAGCAAGGAATTTTGCAAGCGGGGCTGCGGATGGTCCGACCGTGCTTGGCAAGGAGAAACCGAGGGAGGTTCCATCAGCGTGAGCTTGTTTGATCCCAGGATAAGGTCCTCCGATGAAAGACGACACAAATTATCATCTTTAGGGTTTCTGTGGACCCCCGTGCTGTAACCAGAACCCCCCTTGTCTCAGTCTTCCTTGAAAGTTACACAGCTCCATGCTAATTTACTAAATGCACCATAAACAGCCTTTCACTTCTCAAGTTAATCACAATTGCCTTACAGGAGATTAACACCATAAAGCACTTTCACAGCTGACGTGCCTTTAAAAAAATTCCCAGAGTTAAACTTGTATAAATAATGTAAGTGACATGGAATATAATTATTAAATGTTGTCATTTTGGAAGAAAATTAATTAGCAATAGCTGTAGCTGTCTTGTGTCTATTTAAGCAGTGTGCATCTCAATTAAAATTTAATTGCAGCAGATTCAGTCACAGCAGGGTAAAAGTGATGGAAATGAAAAGCAGCCTGATCCTATATTGCTGTCTACAAGAGGAAGCGTAGTAGAAACTGGGGGAAGGGGAATAGAGAGGTAGGAGGCTAAGACAGCAAATTCCCAGAAACTTGCTACTACTCCGTCAAGGAGCTTGGTCCCAGTAGCTCCCAAAGCAGTTGACAGGTTTCAGACACCCAAAATGCAAATAGAACAAAAAAGGGAAAAAGAAAAAAAGAAAAAAAATGTAAAAAAAAAAAGAAAAAACAAAACAAAGAAAAAAATACAGCTGCTGGGGGAAGAAGTACTGCTTAGTGTCACCAGTAGATGCGCTCATCCCCACAGTACTGGAGACAGCAGGTTACTGTGCCCTTGCTGTCAGCACATCCTTACAGGGGTCCCAAGAGAACAACCAAAACTCTAAATGTCCCTTCCTTTGAGGGGAACCAGAGAGATTTTGCAGACAAAGTCTTTCTAGAGCTTCATGTCACTAGATGTGCACAGATGTCCTTTTGAGGAGGATACGCTTTTCCAGGTGACTTTGAGAAGCTGATGGGCTTCCACATGAATGTGAAACTCTCCTTGATACAAAGTAAGACTTAAGTATCAGCAGCATCTACGCACAGGGATCCTGGGTGCCCAGCATAAGGCACTTTAAAGAAGATACATGGTCAGAAGGTGTTATCCAGACTGTATCTCATGCCTGTTCATATTCTATCCCATACCTGTGCATGTTGCTGCTGTCCTAAGGAGTTCAGCAGCAAAACGTTGTCTTGCATCTTTACCAAAATACTGAATACAGAGCAATTCCTCCATCATTCATTTCAGGATTCAAGTTAGCTACAACCTGTTTAGTTAATGAATAATTCACATCTCAGACAAAAAGAAAAAAAATTGAGTACAAGTGGGTAGGGAACAAATTATATTGACAAAAAATGGTGCAGAATCTTGAGTTCATTTATGATAAGTAAATAAAACAGAAACCAAAATAAAATGTACTTCTCTTAAAGCATGGGCTAATTAGAAAATACATGTCACATACAACGTTGTCAAACTACATATATATTCCTGGAATACTTCTGTTCGAACTTATTTTGCTTCCAAATGAGATAAATATATTCTCTCCAAATTCCCAGGACACGTTCTTTCTCAACTTGAAAAATCAAGTTATATTGTTTCTGACTGACATCATAATTATAATGTAAATTTACAGTACTTGACCATTTTATAGATGAAGCTAAAGTCGCAACAGAATCCATACTCTGCTATCAGTACGTGACTCCATCCAGGCTTAGCAAAATATTGCTTTCTGCTGATACAAATAGTGAATAAAGAAAAAAAATAATAATCTGAAATAGTGTGTGAATATTAAGCATATAGATGGTAATGATGATGATAATAAAACTACTAGTAATAATAACAATACTGCCATTACTTCAGTGTTACATAAAGCTAAAAAGTTACAGGTATGACACAGCCGTGTTGAAATTAAGACGTTTTATAGAACAGATCTGATTTTAACTTAAGCACAGACAATTTAACTTGTGTTTGGATATCAAAGACTTAGATGAAATGTGAAACTAAACATGCACAAGTAACCTAATATGAGAGTCTGCAGTGTAAGGGCACAGATGTTCAGACACAAAGGTACTCCACTTCTCTAAGATTAAGGTTCTGGTGAAGATATAGCCAATATGATCTAAAAATTGCTGGTAATTACTTGAACACAGTTAATCTGATAGAGCCAAACTCTTCTTTACTGTGGCAGGTGGTGTAACAAGGGGCACGGACCACAGGTCAGAGTTTGAGAGGTTCAGGCTGATCTCAGAAAAAGCCTTGGTTCAGCAGGAGGGTCATGCAGTGCTGGAACAGGTCACCCACAGAGGCTGCGACATCTCCATCCTTGGAGACTTTCAAGACTCCACTAAGCAAACAACAAACTGGTGACAGTCCCCCTTTCGGCAGGGGTCTGGACTAGAGACCTCCACCAGTGCCCTCCAAACAAAATGCCTAGGGTTCTGTGTTTCCACGCAAGCATAGCTGAAGAACCTCAACCCTGTGAAAGATCATCCACGTAGCTCACAACCTGGCACCACTGCTTGAAGCACTCAGGGTCAACCCATTCCAGAGTGACTATTCCAAAGGGCAATGTCACCAGCTGCAAGGACACTGCCAGATTTACCACTGTGTCTTCCTTCTAAAAACTCAGTGTCAGCTGCACGTGAGATAACATGACAGAACCTGCATCAAAAGGCGTCACTGATGATAAACAAGTCAAAACATGAATTCAGAATATTACTCCCTAGTTTAAAAGCTAAAACAAAATAAAAAAAATGGGAGAAGTGGTCAACTTTCAAAACAATAATATCAGCAATTTCTTTGCATGTGCAGAATAAACTAAATGTGGAAAAAATCCTTTATAAAAGTCTGCAATATTTTTAAGTTATCACATGTTTTATAAATCAGCATAGCTAAAACCAATAGACAGCCTGTTCCCTCGGCTCCAAGATCCGATGCATAAAGCACATGTCTCTGTGTGTGTACAGCACTCGTATACAATTTATATGTTAGCTTCCTAAATGTTTTCAAATACACCAAATTGCAGGGTGCCATTTTAAAAGTTCTGTACAGTTTTCTGTATATTAATACATAATTATATGCAGGTTTTCCTCTCTGTGTTTTTGCCTGTTACTAACTGGGACTTGAGGCAATTCTCATTTGAAACGTTTTTCAGCTCACCATTAAGCTAAATGCATATAAACTTCAGATCCCGAATCAGACCGCTGAGCATTCCTTTCATCACATTGCATTATTTGGTCTTCATTTAGCTGTCATGAAAACATTTCCTTTCGTCTACAGATTAATTACAGCCTGGTGAGGTTTCAGCACAAATACCTTTGCACATTTGAGTCGCTGCAAAGACACAGTGATTCATGCAGTATCTATGCCTCTGCACGGGAAAATAAAAGCTAAGGCAGGACACGCAAGCTGTGAGCGGATCCAATATCAAAAGCAGCGGAGCCTCCAGCACACACCCGGCCGTAGCGGCAAACAGAAGTTTCTGCACGACTTGTGCAAGACCCACAGCTGAACACGAACCCTGCTTTAGTTCAGCACTAAGCTGATTTAGACACAATTCATTCACCCAGGACTGCAGATGAGAAGGCAGGAAGCATCACTCAGTAACGAATTATACGCAACACAAAAAAGCCACAGGTGCGTTTTTTAGAGACTATGCACGCAGCCACTACAGCCCTGGATTCCACTTAATTGCTATAAGTAACTATGGAAAATGGACAGTGGGAAACTCCGCAGAAATGCGGCGAGCGAACCGCTCCAAGGACACATTCCCACTCGTTCAAAGCAGCTAGACGCACCACTTGACCACGTGTCAGCTGCATCTGGTGACGAGCGTGTCAGTGCGTTCGCGCTGGGTGGCTGGGCACAAAGGGCTCGGCTCCCGGCCGCGCCAGGGCCCTGCTGCCGGCCCCGCAGTCACCCGCTCCGCGCCTTGGCCTTCGCTTCCCGCCACCACAGCCTGCAGCTCCCACCAACACGGAAGGTTTTGAGGAACTGACCGTCTGATGAAGCAAGTCTGAGTCTGAACGTACGCAGACGCTGACTCCTTGGTGGCCTTGACTAAGTGACCTCTCTGCTGCAGTCTCCAAGCCTTCCCAGCCCAGCGATATCCTCCTGCCAGTTCTTTCCCACTGCACAAGTCGGGTTTTTTTACCACATGCTCTGGGTGAATAAGGCTCCTGCATCGCCTGTTTGGGCAGCAATGGCTACATGAGAGATTATGGGTCCTGTCAAACCCATTGCTACAATCACCAGGACCTGAACGTATCAGTGTGGTGTTTTTTTTTTTTTTTTTTTTTTTTTTTTTTTTACCTATTTGAAATATCCTTCCCTGGTGGTGAATCAGTTCAGCCTCCATTCCTATCACTTGAGAACACTCCCAAAACAGTGACTTCAGAAAAGAGAAATGTGTTCTCCGTATCATTTTCTTAGCAGGAGTCCTTAAAAAAATGCATCCTTACCCCACACTTTGACGAGCCCATCTATTCCTCTAAAAGAGAGCACATAAACCCTCTGAAAAACCATGCATGCATCTGATCACACATACAGCACTCAGACACCCCAAGACCAATGTTTGCTGTTTCCTCAGTGGTAACAGAAGGGCTATTTTCTTTGGTATCGACTTATTTTTCTCCCCAAAGAGGTTCATCTGCCTCATGGAGACCCCGTGGCTCCCAGGCAGGTACCCAGCGAGCTCCACCCAGCTGCAGAGGCAATCCCAGCAGGATTCTGGCCTAGAAACCATGCAGAACAGCTAGTCCTTTCCAGGGTGATGTTCTTGCCAATAATAATCAACTAGTGTTTTGGAGAAATCACCAAAAGAGAGCCTTTTCTTTTTGGTCTAGCTTTAAATGGTATTAAATATTTGCAGCTCTCTTCTGTAACAAAGGACACAAAGAGAAGGAGAAAAAATAACAAAAACAGTCCCATTTTTGTTGTTTTTGCAGAATTTGGAAAGGTTCCTGGATCAAAGCTCAAATAACTGCAGGTTTATGGAAGGCACATTCGCAAAGCTTTGGAAAGAAAAATTAGCAAGCCATGTAAGAAAGATGACCTTCCAAATCCAGGGGGTTTGATCCACAGACAAACTTCAGGGAGAATACTTGACCAGGAGGAAGTCATCTGAGAGCCTTCAATGGGAGCCATCCCAAATTCATACCCAAGGCAAGTCACAGCATGCAAAGGCACCAACAAGGGGAGATTTATTTTAATTCAGTAGATTGTATTTTACAAGGAATTGAACCTCTAGGGAAGCAGTTATTCTCATATAGATGTACTCCTGTGAAACAGAAGAAAAAATACCTAGACTCCCTGATGTGAGAGGTCAAACAATTACAGTTTCCTTAATTTCATATCCAGTAGGGAAATTAAACAACAGAAATATGAAAGCTTTACACTTCATTTTGAGGAAAGTGGCAATTTAAATTAATTTTTTTAATGTTATAAAAATTGATGAGTGAGTGTAGGAGGGGGCTTTTCCCCAGTGACCTTCCCCCTCCACCCGACAATCTTGCTCATTCAATGGAAAAAAAAAATATATATATATATATCTGAGGAGCACAAAGTCTTTCATGAAAGACCAATTCCTTCATAGACAAAGCACTAAGCACTGCTTCTCATGCAGCAGTTTTGTTTCCTGGTCTTCTCTGCATAACCCAGCTAGCTTTGTCCTCAAAGCAGCCTTTGGAATTAGGGGTTGGTGCCTCCAGCCGGAAGCAGCATCCTGTCATGATGCCACCACACAGCTGCTGCTCCACACAGGAGCACAGGAGACCCGGAGATTACTGGCCCTGGAGCTGCACCTCTTCCAGGGCAGCTCCAGTCACCTCAGTGGACAGAAGTTACCTCCTCCACGCTCCCAAGCCGCAGTCACCGTCATTCCCTGGTGCCTACGGCTTGAGAAGAAGGTTCAAGGGCTTTTGCAGGGGACTGATTCAACACTGATTAGACGAGGTTCCTTCTACCCCTGGAACACAGTGTGTTCCTCTAGCAAGGGATGGGCATCGGAGAGGAAGATTTGGACCTTATACCAGGTTGGTCACATGGCTTCTGCTTTGGCTGCTGTCACTTCAGTCCTGTAGGGCTTCCTCAAGTGGGGTTTCAGTTCAGAATAACACGCTCCTCTCTCAGTATTACCCAACAAGCAACATATATGAACCTTGGTGGCAGCAGCCAGACAGTAAAAGCTACAGCCAGGAAGAACATGTGATTAACAGAAAAACAAGCTAAAGGGACAATCTCAGGCTACTGGACTGCAGGACAAAACAAAAACAGAGGGGGAAAAAAAAGAACACACACATTAGCACTTGCATATACAGTGAGAACAAAAATAGAGCCTGCACATAAAGCTGCCCATAGGGAATAAAGATGAGAAAGGGAATTTAAAACTTTTTCTGTTTTACTGAGAAAAAAGAATGAGTAAGTTTTTTGCCAAAATTAACCCATGGACCATCTGCTAAAGGGGTTCAATGAGTACTGTTATCCCAAAGCTCCAGAGATCTTTTTTTTTTTTAATCTTACACTTAAAAACAGCAAGGAAACACATTACAGTGCTGAAAACTCTGGCATCCACATGCGACTTTGCAGACATTAAAGATTTCCTAATTAAAGATGAAACCATTTGCAAGACAGATGACTCCGGTTTACTGGCAAGCCTGTTGAGGGAAATGCCTGAACCACAGCTAAAGAAATCTGGGTCCAGCTCGGAAACAGACTGGCCGTCCCGGTCTAGCCGGCGTCCCTAGGCACTAGTACCAGCAACAAGGAGAAGGATCACCCAGCTGTAAGCAATAAAAAACAAAGTTTGTGTCCTAATGCTGTAGGTAAGTTAGGGAAAGGGCAACAGCCTGTACTGTTATGGGGACATAGAAATTTCCACTCGTGTGGGGAAAAAAAAATCATCAGCCGGACACTCGCACACTGCCAAACTCTCGGTGTACATCTGCTCCAAGCAGCCCCTTGGGCAGGCAGCCACGACCAGCCCAGCTCCAGCCATGGCCTAGCCCCACTGCCTGATAAGCGCTGCAGAAACGAGACCGAGCGCTCGTGACGTACGGCAGAAGCACTGTAAGGCCAGCTGCTAGAAGAGAAAAGTCTAAAGAGGCAGCGCTATTTGGGTGTAGTAGGTGAAGTGCAGGACTGACCTACCAGGTAACAATGGGCTTTAGCACTACTCTCTCACACACCGTACCTTCAAATTTATGCCACGCCGGACACCACAGCTCGAACCAGCAACCAAGGAAGCAGCTTAAGCCAAACTAAGTCAGGGACGCTGTGGTCTCATCTCCCCTCCTGCCCCATCTTCCCTTTGCTTTTCTTGCATTCACATTAGTGCAATTACCAGTCAATCCAGGGAACTGATCCAGCCAAAACCTGATCCTGCAAGAAAAACAAAAAGTCAGACCCTCCTTCAGGCTGTGAACACGCACGCTGTGTAACAGCCGTCAGCTGAAGTTCCCCTTCACCAACACCTGCCAGAAGAAAAATCCTGAATACGTCCTCTCCCACAGGGAGCCCTAGCACAGGCCATGGGCCCGAGGCCCACGAACAGGCCGCCTGAATGACACACAGGGCGAACTTCTCAACCTCTTAAATGGGAGGTTTGAGCCTCCTCCCGGCAACATCCCTGAGAAGCTGCTGCTGACCAAGAGGGTCCCCAAGGGCAGCGGGCACGGAAGTCCTCTGCCTTTCAGGAGAGGCCATCAGGAAACAGCTGGAGAGAGCCAGCCCAGTCAGCAGGAGATGTGCAGAGCTCTGATTACTCAGCATTAACCTCTCCGCAGGAGCTTTATTTTAACTGTTTTTAAACCTCTGGATTTTAGTATAAAACCCTCTGCTGTAGTATGAACAGCAAACCTCATGGGCAGACTTGCACACAAAGCTGCACTCAGTGCAGCCCCGGCGCCAGCAAGTCCCTCTTCCCAGGCAGCTGTTCTTCCAGGTCCCTTCTCCGCACCAGTCCCACCAGTGTCACTTGGAGAAGGACATTATGTCTGAGCCCATGAAATAACCATTTATTGCACTGAGCAAGGCCTGGGCTCGGGGAACTCACTGCAAAGCCAGACCTTGTCCCGAGCCTGCCATCTATCTCGGTACAGCCTGGAAGACAGGAGGCAGGTCCTGTTGCAGCTGGCCGCACCTGAGGAAACTATTTCTGGGCTTTAAGTATCACAAAGTTTAAATTTAAAAATCTCAGGTTCCCTAGCCCAAGAGATTTCAGCTTCTTGCAGGGCAGTTTCTTGAGGTTTGGGGTTGTGTTTCTCCCTCCCCCACCAAGACTGTTGAAAAACCTGTCCACCTAAGCACAGCTCCTAAACACATCACCTTAAGCAAGCAAAGACAGATGACTAAGCTATTAAATGCCTAACTCTTTCCTCAATCACTTTAAACTCCTGTCCTCACTCCAGCTGGAGTCACCTTGATACAGATGCAAGAGCCCTCTGGGTTAAGCCCCACTGTATATTCCTGACTGACCCTGTACCAACAAGCAAGTTTTAGAAAGCTCCATTTCTTCACCCATGAAATAAGAATATCTCTGCTTACACATCTTTGTGAATATTCTTTTGTTAATGTTTTGTAAACGGCATCAAAGAACTACAAAGCACCATGCAAAGTATTAAAAAGTTCCTGCACCATAGGCTGTCCTAGGAAGCATTAAACAGCATCGCTCTTATCCTTCCCTGCACCGCTCTGCCTCCCCTGTTAGCATAACAACAGGGCTGACAGTCAGAGCATTAAAAGAGATTTTCTGAGGGTAAAAGAACAACAGCCGGTGGCTAAATATATGGAAGCAGAGTAATCAAATGGGAAGGAAATAAAAGGATGGCATCCCAGGTAATACCAAGTTTTCCAGATGAAGCAGTCTTGAAAACTGATATTCTCGCCCTCTTAAATCATTCCTCAGGGCTCAAAATTCTGATTCCATAAAAACATTCGGTGCCCTTTTTGTGCAGCAAGATATGAAAAGAATAAAAATCTGGTAGACCTGAGTTTTCGACACAGTTTCTAAAAACCTGCACCGAGAAGAAAAAAAAAAAAAAAAATCATCAGAAACACACAATTTTCAGTGGATGGCAAAGAATTCTTTCTTAATGCGCACTTTGCTCGTGGGCACTGGGCACAAGGTCTGAGGAGGCACCATCACGCCGGGCATGAACGTGGGGCCGGGCAAGGACCCACGTGCCGCTCCCGGGATGCGGCGAGGGGCTTTGTTGGAGCTGGGAGGCTGCAGCTGCGGTGGAGGACGCAAGTTCATGAGGGGTTACGCCGCTCCAGACAGTCTTCATAAAAGCTCCAGTAAGTCGGAGCAAACTTGCTCAATTCTCTCCACTCCCCCAAGCAATGAACTTCTGAACTCTGCTATTTTGAGTCAAGATATGACAGGACAGTCGAACGCTGCTAATTTGCACTTTGCTGATCTACACAGCCCATAACTCATACAAACACACACAGAGCAAACCAGTTTCTCCATACTTTTCAGCAAAGATTTAATAGTGGAGGGTATGGTCGAGGTCTCCTATTACTTAGGCAGTTTCGTTTTCCAAAACACACAACTGTTAAGTCTACTATATCTTGAAACAACTAATACTTTAAAGTGCCCTATATGCATTGAGCCCAGGAACAAAATACATTAGGTGATGTATTATCCTTTCTTTTTTATTATGTACCTTTGCTTCATTGCTAATGAGTGGAACTAAATCGTTCTTACAGCTGTGAGTAAATTCACACTGGGGTGAGTTATATAAAGGGAAAAGCTCTAAAATACTGAGGTTGCAAAGCAGAGAAGGAATAACTCAAACATTCCTGGTTTATTGACTACCTGCTGACAGCCGCTCGGGCACCTCCGTTCAGCTTTCCTATCCAAAGCACCCACAAACGGTGACCTTCAGGAGGCTCCTGAAGGAGCCACGGGTAGGACGGGACAGGGACCTGGCGCGTTTCTTGCCAGCTGCCTGGGAGGCAGCTCAAGCCTCGGGCTTCTGCCCTTGCCAGGTGGCTCCATCTCACAGGGAGCCTGTGGGTCCGCCGAGGCCGGCAGTGCCGAGAGCCCGAGCTCAGGACGAAGCGTTGGAGGGTTCCAGGCCCCAGCTCTGGGAGTCAGGGCAGACAGCTGCTCTCTCTCATTTTGGAATAATCAACTAAAACGGTTCTTTTTTTTTCTTCCTCCCTACAGCAAAAAAAAACGTATGGAATTTCCTTTCCGTGAGACACTTCTAAAAGCTTTGTTGGGAAAGAGTGCATTTTCACAAAATTTCCCTAAAAGCAGAGGTGTCGGTTAGCACTATCTCCAATTATATGACAATTCTTTTCTTGTCAGGCAACCAAATTTGGGATCCATATTATCCCAGGGCAAGTCTCTAAAACCTTTTTCCCTGCCTTAGCCAAAACACAAGGGCTTCCAAAGACTGAAGAATCTCACATGCGAACGCCTGGAGAGGAGGTGGTGATTCATAACACAAGGGAAATGTGTGATAAAGCAGAGTAGCTTTTCCCAGCTGTTGAAAGGGATGCGTAGAAATCCATGCAGCACTAAGATGCCAGGTTTCCATTTTCTTCGGATATTCAAAGGGAGAGATGAAATCTTTGTATCCTGCCAAATTGTAGCCCGACTGGAATGTGTGCTGTTGTTTTGACAAACTGCAGCTTACTAGAGAAAACTTAATTTTCACATCATAAAGTTTCCTTAAGCTGGCTTCAGGCTTCATACTTGCAAAACCTCAGCTAGAAAAATGTTATTAAAACCCAGGAAAGTTTAGGGACACCATCACAATTCAGTGCCTGAAGTGCATCTCTCAAATCAAAAGCCTTGTTCTCAGTTATTCCAAGCAGCCCTTATAGGAGTGCCTGAGTCCTATGTTGCTTTCTGGTGTGTATTAAAAAAATACATAATTAAGTCCTTCTGGCTCAACACAAGCCACAATTTAAGATCCGGTTTTAAGATCCACGATTTAAGATCAGACAGTTCTTCCCTTCTCTTCCTCCCCTCGCCCCCACAAACATACACATGCTCCCTTTAGCGTTATCAGGATTTATAGGTATAAACCATACCAAAGGAGGAAGATTTCTTATGAAAGCACATGGGAAGACCAACTCAGAAGAACAGCATTGGTGGATTGCTAATTATTTCAATCTTCACATCTACATTCCCAAGGGAATTTCACAGTGAAAGACACCGAACTAGTAGCTCTGGAAATGCTCTGCAGATAGGCCCACACCATGAACCGAGTGCCACGTTAGACCCCTTCAAGGCTAGCACTGCTCAAAACCAGTGCAGCTACACGACCTCTTCAGAGAGGCTGCTTGGTCCCTGCCAGCCTACTGCTAAGCCTGCATTATTGCTCATTTATCTGGTGTTAAGGGCACTAAACCGAGTTTCATCGCACGGTGTAGCCAAGCGCAGACCGACAGAGCACACGTAGCTCCAGGACGGCCCTTTCCTCTGTGTCCCAACCAACAGCTGCTTGAGGAATCGCTCAGAGTCAGGGCCGCTCAGTTCCCCGTCTTGTCAGAGGAAAATGACAACCAATCACTCACCCAAGATGGACATACTGCAAAGAAAGCTGATTTCTCCACAATAAATCCTGGGCAGTTTTTCTGCACTAGAGGTCAACAGCCTGCAAAACCACCAGGTGGCCAAGACCTTGAGAAATGCACCCCTCCAGACACCCGCTCTACAGAATGTCAGGGGCTGCAGATGGGAAAGTCTGGCCACAAAGAAACCGGCCTCAAAGGGGACAAATCAGAGTGCCAAGAAGCAGTAGTCTCATGATCCAGGACAGAAAGCCAACAGCCCCAGTTCCCAAGCACTATTTTGAGAGGTGCCAACAGATGCTCTCCCCAACCCTCTCCTGACTGTCCATTCATCTGCGATTCCCTCCTTTAATAGTTGCATCTGGCAAAACAACGCTCAGGCATTTTTTAAAGCACTTGGAGAGCTATGGATGAAAAGTAATTCCACAAGTATTGAGAGGCAGGGCAAACAACCATCACATATAGCAACCATCAGTCACGACTGATCTAGATTTGCTACAAAATGAGAAAGCAAAAGCCTCCAACATGCATGGCCTCTACTACTTGTTCTGTCTTTATTTTTAATATCTGTGCAAAGTAAGTGTGCAAATTATGTAACTCCAAGGGTCAACCAATTCATCCATTGCCTATGGCAGCTGCAGATAAATAAAATACTAATTTTTGCCATGGAAAATAGGTGCAAAAAAGAAACATATTACTTTCTTTCTTGGAAAACAGAACACTAGAGATTAAGAATCATGTTAGCACCCAGTAAAACAGCAATAACAAACTGCAGCAAGTCAGAGCACTTCCTATTGTAACAGGTAAATAAAATAAACTTTGTTGCCACAATGCACCTTATGACAGAACAATCCTTGCATTGCTTATTTATTCCTTTTTAAAACCCAGGCTTGGCCTCTGACAGATCTTGCGGAGAGACATCTTGTTTATACATAAACAAAAATAAGCACTGCTAGTGTATACTGTGGGGATAGAAGGCCTGAATCTACTCTTGTGGAGTACTTGAACCCAAAATCAGACACAGCAGACAAGGCAGGTTGTGAGTTTTTACATCGAGTTACAAGAGGGCTCTGCACTACGGCACATCTAAAGCATTTGGACTCTAGAAGCCATTATTTGAATCCAGGGAATTTCTCTTATTTAACATTTACATCTGTGCAGACCAAACTAAAGAGCTTTCTTTGAAAGCTGGAAAAGATTTCACTAAAAGCTAAATGAACTTTATAAACATTTACTCTCAGCAGTCTCTCAGTGTCGGGTCATGGCCCAGTTGAGAAGCAAAAATTCCAGGCGATAAAGGCAGAGAACGAGTTTGGGAGAAACGGGAGGAAAAAAGGCAGCAGAGAAACCGTGCAATCCTCCACTAGAACTAGTTAAAACCTCCCCGCCTTCACATGCTGCTAAAGAAAATGAATACCGTATTTTGAGTGAAAAGCGTTCAATTCCATACTGCAGCTCCCGCGCACACACATCTATTTGCTTTCCAAAAGCGTGCCAGATAAAGAGGGGTCTGTGCTCTGCACTAATGCCAACGCTCTCCACTCGGGCTACTCCTCCCTTCCCACCAGAAAGCAGGTTCTGGAGCCCTCCGGAGAGTCACCCAGAGAAACATCTGTTTCACGGCAGAAGCAGAGCAGGGAGGGCCAACACATCTGAAACTCTTTTGCAGTTGCTATGGGGAAATGTAAGAAGATAAACTCCTACTTTATTAATCAAACATCCACAGAGGTCCAACATCGTTAGCCAATTAATCCTTTCACTGCACAGGCTAGCTCAAGATTTTTCATTGCCCTTGGCAGATAAGGAGGCTTCCCCCCGCCACACTGATAAAAATATATTTACTACTCCTTATAGTCTGCCACGCTGCCTGCCCTGGATCCTCCAACCTGGGCCCCTAGGGCCTGTTTCAGTGGCTCCTGGGGGACAATATGACCCCCAGCCACTTCCCCCTTCAGTCACAGGTTGCCAGCCCCAGGCAAGGCAGCACAAGTGCCTCAAATCCCAATCCCGGCCTCCTGGGGAGGATTAGCACTAAAATGCCAGCTGGGGAACCAGGTGGTAGCTGACTCGTAGGCACTTCTATAGGATCAAAACCTCTGCGAGGGCACAGAGAAAGGACAAAAAGTTATGGATGTTACAGGCACAGACCTGCACTTCGCAAGAAAGCAATGAGCACTCAGACCTTCATCAGAGCAGAACATGGCCTGGACAGCCACGGCGATCCCCACCAAAACCACTGCTTTTTATTTTGAAGTGTGTTCGCAGTTACCTGTAGTCAGAGGAAAGCTGCTGCCCGCATGGGCCCCCTCGTGACCCTCTTGTGGCTTTCCCCCACATGATATCCATGTCACTGATCGGATGGGGAGGCACTTGCAAAACCAGTAAAGGACACTGACCACAAACTCCCCATCCTCTCCTCTCTAGCCGTGCTGTGCGACTGGCAAGTCTGCCCTGCAGGCCCAAATCTGCTCGTGAAGGTGCAGAGTGTCATGAGGAATCAACCTCCAGAGCACCACGATGTCCCCTGCAACTGCTATTAGTGACCTCCAACTGCATAATTAAAATTCCTTTTTAAAGTGGACTCTGAAATAAGGCAGGGAGAATAATTGATACTCCTGTACGGCTGAGAAACCAAACAATTTTTTAAAACTAATCCTCGAGTCATACTGACATAAATGATTTATTTCTGCTGAATGAAAACCGCTTAGATTAAGGTGGCAAACCCGAGGTAGGTTAGTGGTTATGCTGCTCTCTGGAGACAGGGGGGCCCTGGGCACACATCCACCCGCGATCCGAACAGGAAGAGCGAATCCCAGCGATCCGCTCCTCTGCAGAAGTGTGCGCTCAGCGCAGCCCTCCGCCAGAGAAGGGGCTGCAAGGAAGACACAAACATTCCCCAGGGCACAGATTTCCCGTGAAAAACGTTCACCAAATTAACCCACTTTGGAGGAGACCAAAACTGCATTTTTTTCAGCAAAGAAAATATGCATCCCTATCCAGAGGGGAATAAAACTCTTCAGCAGTTCTTTCTTCCCCCAGCCTCAGAAAGGACATAACTCGGAAACTTCCCCGAAGTGCACAGACACGGCCCTCATCAGGGATAGCACAAGCAACACAAAACACATTTAGGGACAATTATAAAAGACACTTTCAGCTCTCGTCCCATTTGTGCCCCAAGCATGCCAATGCTTTAAAGTTCTCTGTCCTCCCTCTCCAACAGAAAGGCTGAATTGCTGGTCTAAGTGCCACAGCTGTATTTGTTTCTCTAATTACACAATGCTCTACCATCTCCCTTGTGCGGAAGATAAACTGCCATTTTAGTTGAAATGCTCTAACTTGATTTACACAACTATTTTACCTAATTTTCTAATTTAGCCCTTCAAGATGAGGGAGAGCGAAACGCATTCAGAGGAGGTGATCCCAGGCGGAAAGCGAGGAGAAATGAACCTCTCCTCGTCACTGCGGAGGACATTTCAAAATGACAGACAATGCGGTGTGCTCTGCCAGGAGGAAGGTGATCCTTTGACCCCAGTTTGCATTTCAAGTGAAGTGAAAAGCAGCAGAAGAAATGGCAGTTTGTAAAGAAAAAGTTAAGGTACAGTATTGTAGACGTATAAAAGAGCAGAGCCCATATGCATCAACCGGATCTTGTTTGCCCTGGTTTCTTTGAAGCAAAGTGGGAGATTTCTTGGATTTTACACAGAGCTGAAGTAAAACTTTGATGTCTGTTCCAGAGACCATAACTGAACTAGGGCCCGAACAGCAGAAGCGCGACACGCGGACGGGGAGAGCGCGAGGGGTTTTATCAAAGCGAGGTCAGAGCAAAGGGCAGTCGGGACAGGCCCGGCCGAGCTCCAGCACCAGCGGGGCTGTCTGGGCCGCTCTCCAGCTCAAAGGGGCCGCTCGGGCTCGGGACCTCTCCTGCACGGCCACGACGCCCCTGCCGATGGGCACAGCGGTGCCCGTTCGCACCCTCTGCACGAAACGGAAAGGCCCAATCTGCAACTTGCCTTAAAAAGGACTGTGAAAAGCACTCGCTTCTTAATAAACAGGGTTGTGCCCTAAGTAGTGAGCAATAGGATGGCTGCTGGAAGAGCATCCCGTGGCATAATACATCACACTGTCAAAAAGCTTCCCCCATTATTCAACTGAAATTTGCCTTCTCTTAAATTCCATCCCATTACTTCTAGTTACACCCCATTGTACCACTCTAAATAATTCTTCATAGCCTTGGTGTTTACACCCTTCAGATATTTGTAGATTTATATCTCAGGCACCCCATTTGTCATCCTTTAGCCAAGTTATCCATATTCAGCTCTTTCAGTCTTTTCTCATAAGTCAATCCCTCAAGCCTTCTTGTTGCCTTTTTCCCCCCGTAAACTCTTTCCAATTTGTCAATCTCTGCTGTAATGGAGTGAAGCAGACCTGAATGCATTGCGCTTCCTAGGCTTACTGGCTCTGCGTCCCGAGTCCCTGCTGGCTCCTTACTATGGGGTGTGCACCTAAACCCTCGTTGGGTCTCTCTAATTTAGGTAATTTAACCAAATGCTGAGGCTGCTTGCCATGCTGCTCCCAGTCTTGGGCACAACATTTTATCCCTTATCCAGGGAGGCTGCTGTCTAGAGAGTGCCACCACGATGGCCTCCCGCTGCCTACTGGGGCTGTCCCGGAGCACTGCTAAGCACCACCTTTTCCACCCAAGTCTTCAACCCCGCAAGGAAAGGGAGAGACAGCACTTACATAGCTGTGCACTAAAGCCAAACACTCTGCTCTTCAATACACCCTTGATGACCATGGAAAACACAGCAGCTCCCAGCCCCTAGCCCAATGTAACGCAGAGCATAAACAGGCGCCGTTCGTCCCACACCTGCACCTCCATAAAGCCAACGCTGTTCTCCCCGAACTGCCACACATTGCCTCTAATTAAATCACCCAGACAAATAACAAGGGCACCGCTGCACGCAGCTCACGGGGAAAAGCACAGCTTAACACTTGTTGGCAGCGCGACTGCACGCCCCACAGCACGTCAGATAACCCCCTCGGTGACCAGCCCCTGCACTGGCCCGGCCGGCAGCAGCGGCACGTGCTGAGGCTCCCTCCAACAACCAGAGGAAAGGGGGAAGCAGGAGATATATATATTAAAAAGAAAAGAAAAAGAAAAAAAAAAAAAGAGAGAGAGAGAGAACAGTGACCTTCCAGCTTTTCCCTGGCTAGCACTGCTCTACCCACATGTAACGTGGCCACTAATCTTCACCACTTTTCCAGTTTACGAAACGCTGAGTTGACCTATTTGACTGCCTCTGGTTGGAGAGGAGACCCCCTAAATCAAATTCACACTATAGTTATGACTTATGGCAGAGATGCTTCTCTTCGTTGCACTCACTCTGCCTCCCATTAATACTATCTCCTTGCCCCACAGATTCTGGGGAGAAAAGCTATTTTGCGTTTCTAATGCTACTATTAAAGTAGTATTTTTTCCTAACCTTAACTTCAGTTCAGCATCTGAAGTCAATTGCAACAGTATTGTACACAAACATGTAATAGATGCACTTATTTAGTATAAGCATTTAGTCTGCTATTAAAACAAAGATTTTGTATACACTTGCATTATCATAGGTCCAGTTTTGAATGGACAAAAACAAAAGTTTGAAAATTGTGGCGGACACTTAGGTACCAAAGCAACTTCAGAGACAGAGTTATTCAAAACCAGGTGGGAACAATCAGCTCCAGCTCATAGTCCTTCTCCCTAAAGCAGAAAGTAGGATGGGGAAGGACAAAAGCTGACCCCTCAGGGAATAGCTAAAAAAAGCATCCAAGAAACACAGCAAGCTCTGGCAAGAAGATTGCATTTGCCATCACTTAAATTAACAGCAAAGGAATCCCCAGGAGGGAAGAAATTTGGATCGTGTCCAACGTGCAAGTGTGCTGCATGAGGAGCTGTGGGGGAAGAGCCACATGCCAGCACCAGGGATTCAAAGGGAGCTCACACGTCTGCCTGCAGCAATCCTCAACCCTTTAAGGGACAGGAGCTTTTGGGCACTACAGGACTTGACTATGTCACTGGGTGTCACAGAAGCTTATTGCTGGTGACCCCAGACAGATTCACCACAACAGCTGTGAGCCTTGTTAGGCACGAGCCATCCTCAGAACACAACAGCTTCTACGTGTTCAAAAAAAGAGTCATCCCAAAAAGTCTCAAAAGTCTAAGTCAACTCTCATCACCTAGAACGCTGCAGTTGGCAGCAGCACAACCCTGCAAATTGTTCTCTTGTTATCACACCTGTTCGAGCTGCCATTGATTCTTAGGAACGTGCACATTAACTTCCAGAAGAATCGCATACCCAGTCAGCAGCTGGCACAAAGAACGCTCTACCCTGCCTTAATGGCCTAGAAATGATGACATATCCTGGATGAAGTCCTTCTAAAACACCTAAACAGATGTTTTTCCCTCACAAAGCTCATTACTAAGTTTAGCAGTAATTCAGGCATGTAAATTTAACCTGAGCACATAAATCTAATAACATCTTTCTAAAAGCAATAAAATGTTCAGACTCTTAATCCTTTTAATTCACTGTTTATCCCCCCTTGGCACTTAGACTATTTTTTACTCCAGTCACTTTGCCATATATAAAAGAACACAAGTTGCCCAACAAGTTGAAGAACTAATGAAGACTGGTTTCCTACAGATTAGTGACTTGCATTACCCAACAATAATTATTCCAGCTCCCAGCATGTTATCTAGAAGCCTGTCCTCTTCGGCTCTCTAGTCTCCTCATCTACAAGTGAGGCAAGAGGTGCAACAAGCTGCAGCTGGCTTTGAGCTAAGCATATGCTCACAGACTAGCTAGCAGGCCTAGCAGAGCAGAAAGCTGCTCATTCACATTCCAACCTTCTCCTCAACAAGGCCCTTGCTGCTCCACTGAGGGAAAAAATAATCAGTAAATATAAGGTAAAGATCTGCTGTAAGAAACAAGGCTGAAGATGTCCCGTGGAACTTTCCATGTAGTAAAATAATTGTCCTCCTTCCCATGATAGCCCATGTAGACATCACTAACAACCATAACTGCGACACATCCTTGTCCTGCACATCCCCTGACAGATAAAATGAGCTTTGCAGACCACAGAGAAGGCTTCCCAGAACCCTCATAGGAAACAATCCATTACAACCACCTCTTTGGCAAATGAAGGAGTCCTGGTTCAGACACCTTCTTGGGCGCAACTGCTACAACATCACAAAGGAAACATCTGCCACAGCAATGCAGGTCGCAAACCTTGTAGAGATTTCTAGCTTAGCAATTATCTTGAGGAGCAGCTGGGTATTCACACACAAACAAGGCACAGTGCAAAACACAGGTATCAGCTGCTGCCTAGATAATGCTGCAGATGCACGGGCATTCTGCACTGGTGAAAGCCCTTCTTGACCACCCTTGATCTCACTGTGAGTCACTTGAGTGACTGAAAGCAGTCACTCAAGAGGTTTTAGTGATGAACCCATCTTACAAAGAGTAGCCAAGATCCCTTCACCAGGCAGCTGGAGTTACAACACTTTATGGTGTATTCAAGGAACACTCAGTTCTAACTTACTATCTTGCCTACTATGTGAAAACACCAGATGACCCGCTCCCCTGGCTCTACAAAGTCACGGAAGAAGGTAATTCAGAGCTTCCCGGTTTTGGCCTTGAAGACATGCTCCAAACATCCCTCCACAGCATCCAAACCCAGAAGAGCAGTGAGGAGAAGGTAACCTGCATCAACTCACATTACAGTCTGTTCAGAATGCAGAATTATTTGGAAAATGGTACCTCTGGGAGTCCTCCAGGAGACAAGACACAGCCAGTACTGCTAGGGATTCCAGAGAGCTCAAAGCCCCAATGCTCGGCCTCTTTAAGCTTTGTTAAAGCTGGGTTAGAATTAACAGCAGCTGCACTAGTTCTTCATCCCACTCGGCTGCCAGATGTAGGTTCAGTCCATATGAGCAGCAGAGTTTTTCTACTCCAGCCACTCTTCTTAAAACCTCGTCTCTGAGAGCTCCAGATGCCCTGCAAGTTGTGCTCTGCAGCTTCCCACGCGAGCTCTCCCAAGGAAGGAAGGCTGCACGTCCATGGCAGCAGCAGCACCTGGGGGCCAAAGCGTTTCCTTAGGGGTAACCTTTATCCACCAAGGACAAAAACCGGCTTAGCTCCAGTTACAGCCTAAATTCTTCCCTACCTTTGTTCAGTGAACAGCAGAAGATTAAGATCAAGCAGCACCTGAGCCTTGCTCAACACAACTCAGTCCTGAATATATATATAAAAAAAAGTTTCCTTCAGGTTTCTGTTGCTTCTCTACCTGCACACCATAAAGTCCTCCCACCCTACTATCGCCTAATCTCTCCCCTGTTCTCCGGGGGTCTCTCCTGCAACACCCCAGTGGGTGAAGGTGATTTTCCTCTCCCCCACACAGACGCACACTGAATATCCCCGCCAGGCACAAAACAGCACTTGCTTTCCCCTCAGGCCGGGCTCACAGGCCAGCACTGGCCTGGGCCCTGTCCCGGCACTAGCAGAACGATTTTGCCACCACAACACAACTCTGTGCTTGGCAGGTCCCCCGCAAGCACAAGGAACTGCTGAGGAAGGAGGTCCCAGTCCCAGCGGGACACACTGGGACTGGTCTGCCAGACACGGCCTGGTGGAAACCTGCGTTCACCTGGGACCGTGTTAGCTTTGTACCTTAACACCATACACCTCATCATTCAAGCGCCGCACTCGTAATTACACGTAGATATGAAACATGAACTTTCCATTCTTCTCCGGTTTTCGTTGGGAGCTAATGAATCATTCATTTCTACAAGAAAGTGAATTCCAAGCCTGACACCCGAGACACACGCTGGGACCCAGTTTGGGATGTGGATTCAAACCTAAGGTTTTGAGCTGAATAAATATCAGGACCCATCTTGTCCCTGGTATAACCCATACGCTTGCAAACTGGGGTGTCTTTTAGCACACTAAGGATCTAAGTTCTGACCTACAGTATTGAAGAGGAGCTTGCATAACATTCACTCATGGCCAGGATAGAAGGGGATGGAAAAAAAAATGAGAGAGAAGGAATACAAAAGGAATACAATGGATTTTCAGCAACGGTCTAGATTATATCTGCAACTAATCTGCAACTATCCCTTGTACCAGCCGTTCTTGGCTTCCTCACCAGCTCCCCTTTGTTTCCAGCAGATCCCCAGCAGTTGGGTTTCTTTGCCAGTGAGAGATGTCATCAGAAGTCCTGCAGCCAGACCAACTCAACTGGCCTTTCCTGAAGAGAAGCTCTTCCAAACTGCACCAATTGCTACTAGATGGGGAGCAAAAGCACCGCCAGACTCTGGCCTCTGCCAAACGCGGCAGCAGCAGGAGACCCGGGAGGCTGCTCTCCTGCAACCAGCCTTGGCCCCCGGCTGCCACCCCCCTCACACCGCACGAGGCGGTTGCACCGCGGCCACGGAGTAATGTGCACGTCGGGGGCAAATGCCTCGGCACCGCGCTTGTGGTGGCCTGGATCTGCCATTTCTGCGTTAATTTCTGTGTTTGCTTTCAGTTCACTTCTTGCAACTTGGCGGTAAACCGCTTAACCTTGGAGACAACAAAGCGAGGTGCCAGCATTTTCAGCTCACACTATTCACACTATGCTCTAATCTAGTTTGCGTGTCCGGTCCTGTCATTAGCTGGAGGAAACGTTAATCCAAGACAGTAGAGAAGAAGGCGTGAAAAATTGTTTCTGGAAACAAAGTGGTTCTAATGGCAAGCGCTCCTTATCCAGACCCACGGCTGAGTTATAAACTGAAACATATTATATTCCATGCAAAAAAAAAAAAAAAAGTTTTAACCATATGTTTAGTCATTTGTGAGCTCTTGATCATAACACACAACATAAGCTGCAATATCAGTGTCACAAGTTCCTGATTTAAAGCACAAGAGGCAGAGTTACATGGAGTCAAGTTAAAACCACTCCAGCGGGTTCCCAGGCGGAGCCCTTCGCACGGCGAGGGAGGAACACACGCTCTGCTGCTACCCGGGGCTGCACGGAAGCGGAGGAAGAGGAAAGTTTATTTCATTAAAAGTTATTCTGCTGGACTGACTGGAGAGAGCACTGTATAGCTGGGGGGGAGCCCTGAGACAGCTAAGGAATAACACATGGTTCACTTTCAAAACATACAGCAACATGTGACATTCGTCTGCAAGTCTGGCGCTGAGGAGCCTGTGGTCTGGCAGCGGGGAGAATTTCTGCTTTTTATTTCTTAAATCATCACAGGCATTTGAACTAAAACCCCCACCTAAAAGTCGGAGGGGAAGAACATAAAATCGGATTTTACGTACCGCGCTCTAAGTCAGCCATTGTTCTCAGTGGATTTTATATTCCAGCTCAATTCTCACATAATTAAAGCGATGCTGTCTCTTTAAAGCACAAGCCGGGGCCGTGCCAAAGCCTGCAATAAGAATCACTGGCACCAAAACAGTCAGAGCTCAGAGCT
>JAWLRI010001089.1:2442011-2454674 GCA_034781795.1 Crypturellus tataupa
CTTTAAAGCACAAGCCGGGGCCGTGCCAAAGCCTGCAATAAGAATCACTGGCACCAAAACAGTCAGAGCTCAGAGCTCAGAGCTTAATTCTCTACTTAATAAGACAATTAAAGAAGAGTATTTGGATACAGCAGTCTGCAAGTACCGACACAGAGCACTGATGTCTCCAAAGGCATGTTGATCTGAAGGCTTTATCATAAAGCATCTGTCGCAACCAGATGCCATCAACACCTGAGAAAAGTGGGAAATGAAGTGGGTTAATGTAGCCGTGACACACACAAAGGTTTGCACTGCCCAGGATTTTATTTAGGAGCATTTTAGAGGGTGGCAGGAGGAAGTGCTCTTCTGCAAAAACACACGTACATTAAAGATTAAGTTTACATGCACACAGCTGCCTTTTGTTAAAAGAAATCCTGCAGAAATAGCCAAAAATATAATGAAATTAAAACGGGTGTGATGGATGCAGTATAGCATACAGAGATGAATTGAGATGCACAGACTAATACGGACACAAACGATTGCTCTTACAGAGTCTCTTGACCATATCTGTCTCTGAGTTTCTGAACAAATAATTCTCAAATGTTTCCTCGTAACAGGCTTCATCCTGCAGAGCTGAACCAAAGCTAGGGAAAAAGATAAGATAACTGCAGTGATAAAGGAACTAATTAGTCATTTGATTAGCTAGCTAGAAGACAGGGCACCGCAGTTCCGTGACCTAAAAATGCCACGGCTGACCTTAAAAACTCAATCTCAAGGGTGTCCAGAAATCTGTAACCTCGAGAAAGGGAGAAACGCGTGATGCCTAAATTCCATTAGCTCAGGTGCGGTGTTGAAATAGTGTAGACGTTAAGCTGAGGAGAGGTGTGACATTTGAAGCAATCAGCCAGCAAAGAGCACCTGCAGCTCTGCACTTTGTGTGAACCGCCGCGCTGATGCCTCCGCAGGCCAGCCCGCGCGGGAGGCGAGATCCAGGACAGCCACCAGGCGCTCGCTTGCTCACCCGAACTACATGGAGCAAAAGGAGGGAGGGAAAAAGCCAACCTAAATTGCCGTCAGCGCCAGGGCGGAGGGTGGCAGCCCCCAGCCACAGCATGCCAAACAGGGCAAGGGAGCAACCGGGCAACGGTGGGAGAACCCGTTTGGGAAGAGCGTGTCCTCAGCAACAGACTGCTTGGCCCACACCAGTGTGTCCTGTGCTCCACCAGAAAAATAAGTCAACTCCACAGACCTGCCTGCCTGCACGTGCAGTGACCAGAAGGGTAGACCCGTGTGAAGGCAACGGCCCCTTGGGCTGAAGTGATGAACCTTCAAGAGCAAAGGAGGAAGATGCTAACATGATGGGGCTACCGGTCACAGGTTATTTTGTGCTTCCTTCTCTCAGTACGACAGCCGGTCGTCACCTCGCTGCACCCAAGGCACTATGAGTGTCTAACCTGATGTAAGGCAGCGCCTCGCCAGCAAGACAGCGTGATGGTAGTGTGGAAATACCTGAGGTGACCTTAGAGAGCCAGCCCAGAGCAGGCAGCCACCTCAGCTCCCTGTCAGTGGGTTTCCCCACCGAGCAAGCCTGGCTTATCTCCTGCCTTCAGCGGCTTGGGTGTCTTCTCACACGGGTATCTCTACCCTTGGAAGAGATTAAAGGAAATGAATGCTTTGGCAGAGAGCACTTCACCATCTGCACCCGTAGAAATGCCCTCTGGAAAGTAAGTAGGAGGCTTGCTAAGCCTGCGTACTCCCGGGGGAACAGCTCAGCCTCCAGCGCTGCCCCTTTTCACTGGCATCCCCTCCACACGGATCCAGACCTGCCCTAGCCGCCCACCTCGCCGCCGACTGCCCTGTGCCAGCCTGATGAACCCCTCACCAGCCATCACGGCGCTGCCGAGTTTCCCAGAGGAAGTCCAACGCACAGGCTGAGCCTTGGCGAGCTCTGCCGGAGGACTAAGAGGGAAACACAGAAGAGAAGACGTTTTCTTGACTAGAAAAATAGGGATGAAGATCATTAGAGCAAGGTAAAACCTTTGCTGAGACAAGGCAACCACGGTACGTACAAGGTTTTTCTCCTTCAGTCTCTTTTCTTTAAAAATAACAAGGGAAAAGACCTCAGCAATGCCCCCAACAAATAAAACAAAGACCAATAAATTAGCAATGGCCCTGATTCAGTAGCACATTCATCACACTCAGTTTTAGAAACTTGTAAAGTTCTGAGAAGGGAAGAGTGTTAGGAATACAGATTTTTCAGAGACAAAGAAAATTAAGATTTGGAAATCTGACTTATTGCAATTGGAAGAAAATCCAAAAATGCTGAAATTCTCTGAAAGAAAAAAATTGAAAAAAACATGTTGTACCTAATTGACTGTATTGTTGCTACATTTCCATTATAATTTAATGGAATCCTACTTTAAAATTCTAAATAGCAATTTGTATCAACACAAACACCTTATTTAATCATAAAAACCTGAACTTTTACCACTGTCAGAAATCCTTCCCATCTCCTGTTTTCCTACCACTTTCTGACAAAATGAACCGTTTTTTTCAAAACGTTGTAACTCTGATGACGTCAGATATTGGAATATGATTCCATCAAGAAGCCCTAGCCAGGAAATACCAAAGCTGCGGTTGCCAAAGCAACATAATTAACCTGATCACGGTACATTCACTGTGCACCACTTCCCGAATGGCCTTTCAGCATCCTACTAAATCCTTCATGAACAGCGCAGCAGCATGAATTTCTCCCATAAGTTCTTGAGCAACAGGCACGGGAGAGCAAGAAGTTCCCAGAATCGGTAACCACCAAGCACCGTTCTGCTTCCTGGCCAATAATCCCGTGGGAATGGATTGATCAAGGACCAATTCTTGCTCTGAACCTACTCGCACGCCTAATGGCTGCTGCAATCGTGGAAACACACAGCCCTGTTGTGAAGAGCAAATACAGTCTGTAAAGCTTCACTTTTAATTCACCCACGGTACCAAATGCAATGGAGAGTTCGGGGGTTGTTTCTCTCGTGGCATAATCAAGACAATTCGTTCTACCAGGGCAGAGAAGACCAGTCATTGAGGCTAAACCTTGACCCCAGGGCCACAAACTTCAAAACCTAAATACGCTGTCACTAACTCAACATGTACAATGTATCAAAAATAAGCTCCTGTCTGTTGGTCCGGGAAAAAAATAAAGAAAGAAAAGAAAAAATATTGAATGATGGGCTTTCAGCCTGTCATCAGACCACAGTGACCTCAATTTTTGAGAAATAAAGTCAAAACCTATTCTTATCTTCCAAGATTCAAGATGTATTTATGTGTCAAAGTTTCCCCACCTCGTCCTTAGCCTTTGGGAGCACACTAAAAATGATATCAAAGCCTGAAAACCCTACGACCACATTCGCATTCACCTCCGACCCAGGACGCCTGCAGCTCTCACCACCTCCTCGGCTCGAGCTGGATCTACGCTGGCGACTGCAGCGCTGAGAAGGGCTCACGGTGAAGGCTCCGCAGCGAAACACAGTCGCGTGGTGAAACCATGCCATGCTGCTCATTACTTTAAAGGCCCAAAAAACTTTATTTTGGCAGTTTTCTGCTTCCTTATGTCCTTGAGGGATGTTTTACCACCATCTCCCTCTCCCTTACATGGAAATGTTTGAGTATTCTCTTTGAAATGTCTCTGTAGCTGCTATAGGAATAAGACACCGAAAGCACACGCTGATTGATTCTTCCATAGCCATCAAGATGTGCTTACACAGCAACTACACACAGCAAATGCACACAAATCTCACATTTCACGTTTAAAAATATGAACGTGCTGTGGGTTTTTTTCACTCAAACATAATGAATGAGCTTAAATATTAGAACTTGAAATTATTAAGTAAATCATGGCACCTGTAAAGCTTCCATTTGCATAACATTAATTCATGATGGCATATAAAACAAATTCATCATTCTCACTATATTGTAGTCTGATTTATGTTGGAATTGGAAAAAATAAAAATCACGAGCACAAAATTATGTTGACAAGATGTACGTGCTTCTTCAGAGCCCAAGATTTTTTTTTTTTTTTTTTTTTTGAAGCATCAAAACAACTAAATTACGGGAAAGAGAGCTGGGAGAAAGCATCTTTAAAAAATGAGTAACACACTAGCGTCACACATACACACTCTCCAGTTATTAATGTCAAGCGTGGTGAAGATACTCTAGAAAATCATTACCATTCATAGCTACTAAAAGCCATTAAATTTCAATCAATTCAACTTAACACAAGTGTACTTCAGTAGCCCTTACAGTTCCTCATAGAGGTGGCTCAGAAAGTCCTGCCTGACTTATAGCATTGTCCAGGGCACAAAGAGGCATTGCTAAGGGCTGCTCTGAAAGGGCGATCTTGGTGTTCCAGCCGATGCTCTTTTAACACCACAGCAATCAAGGGACCGTTCTCCTAGGAAGGCACCATACGAGGGGCTCTAACGGGACCGCGCAGGTCACTTTGAAGGGGAGCCATATGCTGATTCTAGCTAGGGATACCGCTTCAGCCTGGAAAAAACGATGGGACATTTTTAAGACTTCAATTAATTTTAATAACAGATTCAAACTGCTTCAAACAGCGCTAGACAACTTCCAGGTGATCCACTTGCTCCAGGGGAACGTCCTCACCAACTCTATTGGACACTTAATGAAAAGATTTAACTTTCGGCGACTGCATATTTAAAGCCCCCGCTGAGGAGCACAAAGCACGGAGCTAGGCCATTACAGCATCCCCTTCTCATTCAACCGCATTTTCAACACTAGCAGGTTTTTTTACAGGAATTAAAAGGTGCTGCTCATGAGGGACCATCCCACACAGGCTCCCTGTGCAGGGGGACACAGTCGGTGACATGGAGCCGCACGGCAGCAGAGTCCTGCTCTGAGCAGAGGGCATTCAATTCATTCAAATAATTTAGCTACGGTAAAACCCCGCGTTTCACAGCAGGGAGAAGTCTCTCCCTATATATATTTCTTATAAAGAGGAGCCCCGATTTTCCAAGCAGGACCGTTCTGCCGGCACAAAGTCCCCTCGCATGGTTCGGCCGCAGTTGGGGACCGCAGGTGTGTGTTCCCGCAGAACGGAGGGTCTCTGCGGCGCGCAGCAAACCCAGATGCACTCACAGATGCGTCCTCGCTCTAACAGAAATTACACGCTGTGCAAGTGCGGATGCCCTCCCGTGGCTTTTAGCTCGTCCCTCAACGTATTGCAACTGATGGTACTACTCAGTACGGAAACATTTGGGGGCTGTTCTACAAAACACTGCAGTTTTCCGGCCCCCAGGGGCCTGATTAGTAACACTGAAATCCTTGGGAGTCGCCTAACATCGAAGCAAACTCTCAGGCACACAAACACATCCCTCTAACCCATTTCCCTACACCTCCAAGCTACCCTAAATGAAATGAAATGAATGTCAAAAAGGCCTTTATTTAAAAATCTTGCAGTGACAGGAACAGAAGGTGCCAGAGTTCAAGTAAATCATTCCATGGAAAATGTTAGCAAAGCTTAATCATACTGGAAGCCACATTTAATTACAGCTTTTTAAGTCCATCTGGGGAGAAAAAAAAAAGAGACTTAAGTATGTCACCTGAGATGATCTAGATACTGAAACTATTTGTAAGTTAACAAAAGCATTAGCATCACAAAGCGCTCTGGGGCAGCACCATGGTAAAGCAGATGTGTAATGAACAGGGATCATAGCACCAAAACAATCAGGACTGTAAATAACCACGACTAATCTGCAATCATTTAAATTTGGGTTTAATTGCCAGGCAGCAAACACATCTCCTCCTCGGGAGGTGAGCGCTCTGCAGCGCGCACAGGGCAGGGTGGCAGCGGGAAGGCAGGAATCCCTGGATCCCTCCGTGTCAGGAGGGTGCGGAAAAGAGGCAAGTGGCAGAGCGGGCTGTGCCATGAGATAACACCCGCTAAACAGACCCTCTTTTCCCCAGGAACAGAACTAATAACGCAGCCATCTCGACTGTACCTACTGTAAGTGCTGCAGGATGACACGATGACGCACATGGGAGGCGAGAGGGTAGAGACTAGAGAGAAAAAAATTCAATCTCGTGCTAATGAATAAAAAGTTCCTTTTATTTCTCTGTTGTTTTTGGTTCATTAAATTTTCCACAGATTTGCAGAGAAGAAAACGTGATCAATAAACCCTGACAAAAGTGAACATGTGAAAAAGGGGAGAGAAAGGCACAGGAAGATAAAAGTGATATCCCGATCACAGATTTCAGAGGCAGATGACCAGAGCTTTGGGCTGCTGAATAATCTGAATAGACCATCATTTCTTTACAGCCTTTTACTTTCTTTTCCCTGACTGTTGGAACTCTTCATTCACTACAATAGTAAATGCACTAAAACTTTTTTTCTTATGCTAATGGTCGAAATGGGGCGCTCACAGTTAAAACACACTTCCCACCAACTTGTTTTCTTTTTCTTTAAAAAAAAATTAACCTATTCAAGTTAAACTAAAATGTCAAAGACAGCTTAAGGCTTACTCTCACCATTCCACAAAATTAATGGTTTTCTCCCCAGCAGATACAAAAAGAAAAGCCTTGAATAAGGATAAAGCTGCTAAACTCTTTTCATATGAAAAAGAACACTTAGAAAGTAGAAAGAAATGCATCCAAGACAAAGACCCTGATACCTACAGTTCTAATTTGTATTGTTTTCCATCAGAATATTTCTAATTACAGAAAGGTGACAGCCAGCCTCAAATAATTGGAAAACGATGGAAAAAAGGACTCAAAGGACAGAAGAAAAAAAAAAAAAAGATTTGACAGTGCCCAGTGTATTTGAGCAGCCATGCCCAGTGACGGGACAATAAATGCTTCCCCTGGTTACAATGGCCTTTGGAAGGGACACCCAGGAAACCTGTTTTCAACTTTCCTTTCTACTTTGGGCGTCCACTTCCAGGCACCAAGGCCCCTCTCGGTGCTCCTGAAGATTCTCAGATCCCCAGGAACTTTTGCTGCTCTGAAACTTCCGAATTCTGGGACATGCTGTTCCCTTCTTGCAGCACCCTGCAGCTTTCGTGGGCTGGGGAGCCTGCAGAGGCGGCCGCAGGGCACGGGGGGGTCTGTGCCCGGCGGCCTCCGTGCTGGGCAGCTCTTGGGCGTTTGCTTCCAGGCGGGACCGGCCTGCAGAAGGGCAGACCCCGCTGCAGTGCCCAGCACTTCCCTTCCAGGCACTTGCTCGCAAGTGTCTCAACTGGCCAGCTCGAGCCCTCCAAGTCAGCATATCAGGTTCAACTCCCATTATATATAACAAACAGCACTGAATTTCCAAAAGAGATATACATAATCTGATGCTTTGCTTACACAGACAAGTATTTTGTATGTATTTGCATACACACGTGTATCTGTGTGTGTATACATACACATAGATGCACCTCCTACTACAGTGCTTCCTCACAGTCACTCATATGAGGATTTGTTTATTACTGTCGCTTTATTTGGTCTTGTTTTAATTAATTCCCCAGTACCTCTTGGTGTTTTTGTGTTCTTTAGGAGGGCTCTGGGGGCAGAGCTGAAGCAAACTTCAGAAAACCCTAAACCCCCTAAAACAGCGTGAAAGGATGCAGCTCCCAGGCGATGCTCCGCAGCCTCTGCTGCTGCACGAGAGGGGACAATGGCCAGGGCAGCTTAACCTAAACGTCCCAGCAGCAGGGAGAAGTGCAAATATCGCATTTCTATAAAGCCCTGGAAGCTGCTCAGAAATGGAGAGGCAACTACTTAGTTTGATGCCACAGCCACATCTAATGTCCCTAAGCAGCTTCTTTGAGGGAAAAGAAAAAAAAAAAAAAAACTCACTGCCTTGAAATGCTTTGGGCAGATTATGAAGTGGAGGCTTTGTGGTGAGGCAACAGCTAGGTGTTTGCTGCACAAATACATACGCGTTTTGGCGAGCGCTTACTGAATCCGCTGCCTTTGCTAATCTGCGCTGGAAACGTCACTGTGAGCAGAGCACTTCTGGGGTACAAAAGCATGAAGTATTTGTGTATCTTTGTGACTGCAGGGCAAACAACTGCCTTACAGTTGGCCACCAGCAACGGGGGGGCAGGCAGCTACCGGAGAGTCCGCTGAACTCACCAGCGCCGGACGAAGATACTCTTTGGGTTAGGCAGCAAGATGCTCTACCATATCCTTCAGCAGGAAAGCAGCAGCCTGGCAACTGGAAAACTAGTTAAAAAAAAAAAAAAAAAAACAGTCAAAATCCCCAAAAGAGAAGTATCAAGAAAAATATTTGGCAGTTACACAATGCTGCAACAACCGCATGCAGCTGGGACGAGGTCCGGCTGAGATGAGAGCTGCTGGGGTAAATAAGCTTTTAGGATCCTCACAATCACAGAAGCCATAGGCAAAAATGGTAAATGCCAGTAAAGTCCCAACTGCTTTTCAGAAGTGCCGAAACCTGGTCATTCTCTAAGGCGGTAGTGCAAAACCATGAAGCTGTCCTACCCAGATGTGACCCTCACAAGCAGAGTGGCACTAGGGAACGCAGGCTGCTGCGTACGAGATAGCTGAGGTCGAGTTCTGTTTTCTTTAACGCAAGCATAAACTGGCACAGCTTCAGTGAAACTACTCCAGATTTATACTGGCATATGCATCCAGCTCAAGATCCTCTAAGGCTCTGATTTTTCTCTAAATGAATGACCTAACACAAACAGTATTTGTCCATCTGTATACATCCCCTTTGACACAGGAGAGGGGGAAAAAAAGGAGGGAGAGAGGGAGAGGGAGAGGGGGAGAGAGACATTGAAAGGAAGTTGGAAACAGTCCTCAAGATCTGTTTTTCTTTGAAGAACAGCAGTTACATTTCTGGGCACTTCAAAGTCACATACTTTAAGCAATAACAACATTCAAGATCAAGTGAATCTTACCTCACCTTGCTTTAAAGATTAGCTCTTTCACAAACACACACTAGAGGCTCGGATCTACGCATATCCATAGATTAACAGTTCATCTTCAGTGGATCAGGCACTTCTTAGTACTACAGACAGGTCATATTTTCAATCAAATGCCAAATTTCCAAGAGTTGTTTACAAGGGAAAAGCCAGGATGAATTTCACTCACTTCTTAAGACTTGACAGCTTTGCAACTAATATTCAATAAGACATTTTTATTGCAATTCCAAGTTTGACAGGTGTCAACAGTTCCTGAAGTTCCAGCCAAAATACAAATTACCAGATCCGCCCATCAGAAAAGTTGAACCAAACTAATTCACCAACCGTAGTCACTCTATGCAATAATTACCACGCACCTCCAAACCTGGCAGCATAAACCATTGCTTAGCAGGATCCTCTCTTTGGAGGCAATGCACAGCACACACAGCACTCGGGGTTTCTTTTAGCAAACTTAGGCAAATTAGGTTCAGAATTTTTTTTTTAAGTAAGGCAGCTAGAACAAACAGATCAGATCAGCAGATCTTATAACAAATCACTCTATTCCCCTTCTGTATATTTTGAATTTCATGGTTTATTTACTTTACTTTTTTGGCACCCACCCCACAGTGCATGCCAATACAACATTTGTTTAAATGCTATTTTATGCGGCGCGCTAGTCAGACGTTTACTTTCAAACTCTGGCACATCCCAAGAGCCCCTCAGCTACGAAAAGAAGAAAAAAAAAGAAAAAAAAAAAGGTGGAAAAGTGGGCACGAGGGAGGACGGCAGTTTTATAACTCCCCCTTCATGCGCGGCTGCAGCTCTAAACGCTGCGTGCGGCTAAAACGCTGTTTATGGGGGCGCCGCGGCGGGCGGATAGGTTGGCAGGCTGCGGGACAGCGGGAAATCCGGGGACATCGGGAAAGAAAGACTAAGGCGCGAATTTTGCCCGGGCTGCGGGTCGGCGGGCGCGGGCCGCCCCCTGCCGGCTGCTCCCGGCACTGCAGCCGCTGGCGGGAGCAGCGGGGATTTTCTCTTCCCTTTTAGCCGAAATTCCAGATATTTCCCCAGAAAAAGGAGCCAGAACTGTGATCCTACCTTGGAGGTAAGAAATTACAGCTCCTGCCATGGGCAGATACCTTTCTGATCTAACAGCTTTGGAGAAATTCAACCCCAACTCTCTCTTTCCTTCCCAAGCCCTTTCTTTATTGGCCTTTCTATTGGTCTAGGAAAGATGTTTCTTATTTATGAGCTCTATTATGAAGTATTAATCCCTAAAAGCATCGGCTGCTGGATAAAGCTTTAGCTTCGCTACCCTTTTTCCTCCTGGGAATACTCTCATTTCTCCAAAGATCCTTCCAATCCCTTCGGCTCTCCCAGCCGACAAGCATTAACATTTCACGTGCTTCGCTTTGCAAATGGTACCGTGAATATTGTGTAAAAAGGTCCTCATTCAGTTCTGAAGGCCTGAGAGGCCTGATGTAACTTGAAATAGTGATTACCCTATCAATAAATGAAGACGAAAGAATAGGTTTTAGCTAATAGATCTGGAAGGGCAAATAGAAAAGATATTACTAGGATGTAATTCTAGTAATATCAGTAATTCAGTGTAATTCTGAGTGTTGCCGACTGTGTGATAACTGCACAAAGTCTGGTCTAAGTCAAATGACCTGAGCACCAGGGCAGTCTGAGTGCATAAATCTGAGGAACTTGAAGGAAGCAGTTGAGGAAAGGCTGTTCCTTCGGTTTTAACAAGGAACAATAAAACGTTTCCCTACATACAAAGCCGAGGTTATGATCAATTAAATAAAACAAAACGTTGACCAAACTTTAAGAATTTCTGGCACGTATTCATTAAAATAGATGGTATGGTTGATGCTGTCAATGAGGAATGCAGTGTGCAATGGAAATGATCATCAGGGAATGACCAAGCCTGAAGTGACTTAATTAGACTAATTTGTGGGAAGTCTGGTTTCCTGCAAAGACAAAGGTCACCTTAAAAGCACCTTTTTCTTCTCTTCCTTCTTCCACAGGATTAGAAAACGGATAACGAAGGTAGCAGAGAGGCCAGCAATGGGAACACTGGCTATGGAATGTCTTCTGCTCTGGGATTTGTGCTGACAGAGCTGCTCACGGCAAGCAGAATGGGACCGAAAAGTAAGTGACATCCTGTGCCTGCAGCCCCCTGCTCCACCTTGCTCTCGCCAGGCTTTAGATAAATAGCCCAGCTTTTTCAATACTAGAGTGTTTCAGACCTTTATCATTTTTATTTCTCTGCTGTTTCTCAATGTACCTTTTTTTTTTTTAACATGGGGTAATCAATGTTACACTACAGTATTCCCAGCAATGCAACATGCAGACTCTACAGCTGTGGAGAAATTCTAGTGGTCTGGTATTTACTTGTCCTGCACGCCAATATTTGTAATTTTGCACCCAAAAACACCCTGCAGCTGAACAGGAACTTTAAAACAAGCCATTTGCAGCGTTCTTCCCTTAAAAGAAGGTGGTAGTAAGCATGGAATGATGCTTTTCCTAGGTGTGATGTTCAGCTGCTATTGGGACACCTCGGCTACCTACTTCTTCCATAACTTTCTCTTTAAATAGTGTCTTTATACGAGCACCCAGCAAATGTCCCATTAGTGACGTGATCCTCATGAAATAATAGATTGGTTTAGAAATCAAAAAGCTTTTGGAAATAGAGCAGCTCTTCTCTGGCTCTTCTGCAGCCAACTAGGATCCAGGCAAATGTGATTTAATTTTTTCCTTATAGGAAGCCTTGTCATAAGGGAGACTGGTAGCACGCGGCGCTGCTCGTAGATGAGAGAGATAAAAACACTGAATATTCTTGTGTGGCTGGAGCTGTTTGTCCTGCTTCATCATCTCTTATTCAGAACTGAAGCTCGAACTACTGTGTGTCCATCTGCGGGCACTGCTGATGGGAAGGATTTGTCGGGCTGTGAATGTCGATGGGCTCTTGGCCGAGCCCCCCTCGGGTCCCTAAGTACAGGCCTGGTTCAGAGCTGGATGACACGGGTTTTGCAGCGGAGATCCCTGGCCGGGCTCACGGAGCCCCCGCGCGACTCATTTTTTCCAGTGAGTGAGATGTGATTCAGCCACGAGAGGAACAATGTTTAATTCAGACATTAGAAACAGGCATCTGCCTTGCAGGCAAAGGGGCAGCCAGAACAGTTATTCTCAAGTTAATAGGAGTGATTTCCAAAAAAATAAACAGTAGGGTCACTGGCAGGGCACCTGGCGTAGCGTGGCCTGCCGGGACTGTATGGGATCAGTTTGTCTCTGGGATTACAGTTGCTTTCCTGCATTAACACTTCATAGAAGTTTAAAACTGCAATCATATAACATCTCGTAGAAACGAGATTCGAGAGGATCATTAAGGTTACGAGGAACTGGATAATAGTAAGTGATTTATGTTGCTTTCTTGTAGGAAGATATCCAGAATATCTATGGAACAGCATCCAGCAACGTTGCTGTTAATTTGATTGCCTCTTTTTATTAGCATTGTTCCTTGCTGGTACTGTATTTACCTGCTACTTGTGTTACTTGCCGGTGTTTGTTCGTGTTGTCACTGCTAGAATTCAAAGGGCAAAGCCGCCCCTCTCCTGCGGGCAGGAGGAGGGTGGGATGTCCCGGAAAGCCCCGATCCCCGCAGCAGGCGCCGCCGCCCGCACCCCGCGCCCTTCCGCCCTCGCCGTTCGCCCCGGGGCAGCGCGGAACAGCGATGGCCAAACCCGGCCGCGGGGCGCGC